>JAPDDN010000245.1:0-35000 GCA_027422405.1 Ptychobarbus kaznakovi
AGGCATTATAGTGAGAAAATCAGAGCTTTTGTGCTGGGAAAAAGGGAGTTGCAATAATTGGGTGCCAATAATTTGGCCAACATGAACATAGTGAAAAGCATTTATTTCACAATGAGATTTTCCCCACTTTAATGTTTTAATCAATGATAGGTTGGCTTTTGTGCATTTTTTTGAGTAAAAAGATAAAAAGGATTAAAATTGCATTTTTATTTTCACAGCTGCCTTTGCCTATATTTACCAAGGGTGCCAATATTAGTGGTGGACAAGTATGCTCGCGCAACTTCTTGTGATGGGAAGTTCGGATCATTTTACCGACTCGGACCTTTGAGTCTTGTTCAAGACTCGAAAACAGGTGAAATCAATAATCAATTATCTTTCGGGTCATACTGCATTAGTCACGCGATGAACGAACGACTCGAAAAACCCGAAGATCGAAACAGGTGAACTAATTCCAGTACAGAACCTTTAGGATGGTGCGCATGCGCGACTGAACGAATCACTCCCGAAACGACTCGTTCTTCTCGAGTCTCATTAAAGATTCGTTCAAAATGAATGAATCATTCAAGACCAACCCATCACTAGCAACTTCAGCTAGAGCAGCAAAGGAAAGGGCTCTTATTTGTGTGACAGTAATGTTACACCAACGGCTGTTCGCTTCATTGTATCTGTTTTTCTGTGTTTGTTGTGCTTCTGCCGATGTCTTCCACACAAATTACATGTTCGCCAAACTTCGCACACTTTCAGAAAAATCGGCCGAAAAAAAGACAAAAACCGGCGGTTGCCGATCGCGCATTATAAGAAAAAACCGACCGGTTCGATCTTTGGCCGGTCTCAACGGTGCATCCCTAACGAAACTCCTCAAACTTACAATTGTACTTACAAATTTTAGATTGTCCAAAAACAAATGCATTTTTACTATGCTGGAACAACAATTCTGTTTGTAGCCTTATATTCCGATGTTGAATATACAAAATTGGTTAAAGTCTACATTTCATAAAATATAAACAAATTGATATAAAAAGAGTTTGACGGTTAATAATAATATTGTCTGATAAGTGCAACAAAAGTATTGAATACCGAACAGTTAATTTATGATGTCATAGTAGATCAATACTGAAAAGTTCATTTACATTTGATTTGTAAAAAAGTGCATTAAACTTCTTACATTTTAGGCTAATGGAGTAAATGACAGTTGCTCAAGTTTGGTTTGCAATTTGAACAGCAATCTGTTTGTTTTTTCAGCAATCTGTTTTTCTGCAAGAAACATAAAAAAAATGTCTGCTCTACTTAAAAAAAAAAAAATTGTTTTACAATATAAAAGAAAATTGCAATGCAGATTTTGCTCCTCCCCGCATCACTCGGCACATATCCGATCGCGTGAGGCTTTTTACTTTTGGCTATTCGCAGGGCTGCAAGATACGATGCTTGCTGTGCTTTCTCGTGTATTGTCGTGATGTGTTAGTCAGTCGTACCGTTTGCTTGACGTAGGCCTATTCTTCTTTCTTTCTCTGTCAAAAAATCCTTACTTTTATTTGCATGCTCCGGATGAATTGTTGTGACATTTCGCTTGAGTTTCAGTGCTTCAATGGATAAAATCTTCAAGCAGTGTGTACTGTGTTCTGCCATCACTATATTCCATAACGTCATATTTTATGTACGAGTCGTCAAATTTAAGTTTCGTTTTTTCACGCTGGGCTCTTCTGTATTTACCTTCTCAGCTGAGACATGCATCCTCTATCTAAAAACTTGTACATTTTAAATAGTCTTAGCACTTATCAGCGTGTTCACTAGTAGGCCTACGTCAACGGTTTGGTGATGCTTCAGCGTAGTGTGCTGTGCATAATTGATATTATGTTTTAAATATTTCTATTTTTTTAAATACATCATAGTTCAGATAGGAAAATCATGAGTTGCATAGCTAAAATAATAAAAAATAAATAATATTCTAGAATTTCTTTGCGGCCCCCCTAGTGCCATCTAGTGGCCCCCAGTTTGCACCACAGTAATATATTTCTGACCGATTCTTTAAGCTAAACCAAGCTTATATTTTGACTAGTTGCCACCATGAGGACCTTTTAAGTTTCCGTAGCCTATGTGTAAGATATAACAATAGTTTTATTCAAATGAAACGGTCTAATGCTCATGAAGTGACTCTCAGAGCCGTTCTGGAGATGTTGTTTATGTATTTAGTGAAACAGCAGATGCTGAAACACCGCGAGCGTTGCCGCGCACTTCAGTGTAGTAAACGAAACCGCGTGTCTGCACCATTCATTAACACAGAGACGCACAGAACATGCAGGATTCATATTTAAATAGTATTTTTTGCAGCTTAATATTTACAGATATCGGTCCATATCACGACTCCATTTAAGTGTACTGAACTACTTTTGGCTAATTAAACTGACAAATTCTGTAAGTATCCGCGTTATACAATAAATTACATTTTGGAGTCCGTGTTTTCTGCATCGCGGGAATCATAAATAGATAATTTTGAGGTGTTTTGCAACTTCAGTGTAGTGGATTGTGATTCATTGCATTCTTTTGAAAAGCGATATGATAATCATAAAAATACTTAATATCGGCTCCGATAATCGGTAGGGTTGGGTATTGTTTTTTTTTTTTCGATACCGGTGCCAAATCGATACTTTTTAAACGGTAACGGTGCCTGAACCGATACTTATTATATAAAAAAATAAATACCAATTAATAATTGGATTGGCTATTAGCACTAAATACATGGGCCCGGTTTCACAGACAGGGCTTAGACTAAACCAGGATTAGATCATAGTTCAATTAGGACATTTTTAGCACATGCTTAGAAAAAAAAACCTTACTGGGTGCATCTCGAGACAAAACAAAGGCACTGATGTATTTTAGGATCAGTCAGTGCAAGTTTATTTCAGTTAAAACAGCTCAGAGTTATATTTTAGTCTAGGACTGGGTTCAAGCCTTGTCTGTGAAACCGGGGGGGGGTGGTTGATGTGTTTTTAATTCATCCTGAACTCCAGAGGGCGCTCTCGCACAGACTCAGTCACAGAACTCATGAATATAACGGAGTAAACAGAAGATATAAACGCTTAAATGATAAAATAAACACAATAAACACTTGACTACGACTATGTATAGTTTATCTATGTTATTCAAGCCATCTCTGGTATTTTCATCAATCATAATTAAGTATATTTATAATCCATTGGTAATCGCTGTATTAGTAGCCCATGGAGTAGTAGTAGCGTAACTCGTTAATGGAAGGTCGTCAGAGCAAGTGTAATCACTGCATTCACGCGCTCCTCGGATGCTCTCATTCCCCAAGTTGTGCTTTTAAGTCGGAAAGTGAAAATTACCCAACCCTAATAATCGGCCAGGTCAATAATCGGTCGACCCCTAATAATTACTATTGCTATGAATTACGTTATTGGAGAAACTCAGTATAAGTCGCCAGAGAGAAGTAATTTCACCAGAAGAGCCAGTTGTGACATTTTGATAAATGTTACGAGCTCAAAAAAAAATTAAACGTGCATGACTGAATCGTTCTTAATAAGATCAGGAACATACATTTAGAAAATGGCGTGACATTTTATTTAATGTAGGGCTGTCGCAATTTGTCGCAACTATTCGATTTTTAAAAATCGCATACTTCATTTTGCTCGAGTCGACGAACCGGAAAAAAGTCCGGAAGTGGCGCAAAATTTAACGGACGAGACAATAAAACTTATTAGAAATGTTTACCAGGCTGCTGATATATTAAAACATTTAAAATCATAAGCATAATTATGAATATTAAAAAATATATAAATATTATATTTATTGCTTTAAAGGATTTCATAGAAATTTGGATTTAATTTGGTTTAATAACATAGTTTAATAAAATATTCTTAAGTAAAATTGTAGATTTTTAGTGTGGGAATTAATCGAGTATCGATAAATTAGTCGATAGATTAATCGAAACAAAAATAGTCGTTAGTGGCAGCCCTAATTCATACTTTAAAGAAATCTGAATTTGTCACTCAACTTTCCACTCGTTCCATAGAATTGCATTCATTAATCCCTATCTGTCTCTTATGGACTAATTATACATTATCAGTAATTTAATGGCATTTCATTTTTTATGCTTTGCTTTAAATAGCTCTGAAGTTTACACTCCTCCTTTCTCTCACTTCAAATAATTGCAGTCATTTATTCTTGTGCATCTGTTGTTATTGGTCTGTTTATATTCTTGATCGTTATTAAATTGTCAGATTATAAGAAATGTATTTGAACGCATCTTTTCTTCTCTTAATAGGTCTTGACAATATTTTGGAAGTGTTTCTTGAAACACAAGTTCTGGAGCAAATCAGGCTTTTAAAAGGTATGTTTCTCTGATATTTTCCATTAGTTCAGAAATGAACACAAAGGCATTACGTTTATTGTAACTGAAGGCAGTAAATGGAAATGTGTGTGAGGAAGCTCATTAGAAAACAAAGTGCCTCAAACTCAATTAAAACCACATCATTCATTACATTACAGTAGAAAAGGAAACATGTGTTATGCTCTAATATTAAGTTGTGAACCACATTCATGTCTTTTTTCGCGGCCGTTTTTTTGTAAGTGTGACCTGCCGATACCGATTTTTTGCCGATTACGAATTTTTTTGTAAGTGTGCCCTGCCGATACCGATTTTTGCCTATACTGTTTTTTTTTGTAAGTGTGACCTGCCGATGATGTTTTTTTGCTTATACTGTTTTTTTTGTAAGTGTGCCCTGCCGATGATGTTTTTTTTTTTAAAGTGACCTGCTGATACCGATTTTTGTTATACTGTTTTTTTTTGTAAGTGTGCCCTGCCGATGACAATTTTTTGCCGATTACGATTTTTTTGTAAGTGTGCCCTGCCGATACCGATTTTTGCCTATACTGTTTTTTTGTAAGTGTGCCCTGCCGATACGATTTTTGCCTATACTGTTTTTTTGTAAGTGTGCCCTGCCGATACCGATTTTTTTGAAAGTGACCTGCCGATGCCGGTCACCGATCCGGGCCGGTCATGTGAGAAATCGGCCGATTCCGATCACTAGCCGGTCAATCGGTGCATCTCTAAGAATTTCTGTCAGCTATCCACATTTTCCTGCCAGTGGAAATGCACCATTCTTATAGCTTTATTAGACTTGTGGCTGGTAATGCGATATCACGATAATGAATATGCAATGATATTGTTGTCATGGGTACTTCAAAATACAGAGAATAAATATATATTACTAATGATTCAGAATTTTGAATGCATTTTAAGAATACTTTTCCATCAACTGGTCACGATGCACAACACCGCTGTATTCTGTCTCAAAGACGTGTATGGATAAAAGATAACCGCAGAATAGCAGCTGCTGCTTTGTTTCTGATTTTTATATTCAATACAGTGTTCTTCACAGCGCCAAAGACTTAAAGGATTAGTTCACTTTCAGAACAAAGATTTACAGATCATGTACTCGCCCTTGTCATCCAAGATGTTAATTTCTTCCATGTTTTTTGAGGAAAGCGGTTCAGGATTTCTCTCCATATAATGGACTTCTATGGTGGCTGTAAGTTTGAACTTCCAAAACGCAGGGTCAAAGGACTCCAAACAATCCCAAGAAGGGTCTTATCTAGCAACAAGATAGGTTATTTTTTTTTAAAACAAATGACAATTTATATACTTTTTAACCTCAAATGCTCGTCTTGTCTAGCTCTGTGTATTCCGGTTCATGACAGTTTGAGTATAACGAAAAAAAACTCCCATCTAATTTTCTCCAACTTCAAGATCTGCGCCATAGAGGCCCACTATATGGAGCGAAATCCTGAAATGTTTCCCTCAAAAAACATAATTTCTTACGACTGAAGAAAGACATGAACATCTTGGATGACATTGGCAATCTGTAAATTTTTGTTTTGGAGGTGAGTTACTCCTTTATTAGGCTATTTATTTAAAAACTTGTTTACATTTTTAATCTGGACTACAACATGCTCTTGATGTCTTTTGTTTCTTTAAGTCAAGTCACCTTTATAGAGCGCTTTTACCAATGCAGATTGTGTCAAAGCAGCTTTACAGTATCAAATAGGAAAGTGGGGTCAGTAATGCAAAAGTACAATTATCAGTTAAAAGCCGTTCATCATTGAATTCACTGATTATCATCATCCAGCTCAGTTTAAATGGTATCTGTGCAATCAAGTGGGCAATATCGCTGGAAATTAAGGTGACCGAATGGAGAAAACCCGTTGAGAGAAACCGGGCTCAGTCACAGGAACCAGCAGGACTCATCTGGTCCCTGTGGTCTTCTCCCGATGGCCGTCTTTATTGTTTGGTCACACTTTACCTCAGTTGTGGTATTGAAGGTGAAGAGAGAGAGCGCTGGATATTTTCTCTTTTTCTGACCATTCTCTGTAAACCCTAGAGATGGTTGTGTGTGAAAATCCCAGTAGATCAGCAGTTTGTGAAATACTCCGACCAGCTCGTCTGGCACCAACAACCATTCCACGTTCAAAATCACTTTAATCCCCATTCTGATGCTCGGTTTGAACTCCAGCAAGTCGTCTTCACCACATCTAGATGCCTAAATGCATTGAGTTGCTGCCATGCGATTAGCTGATTAGCCATTTTGTTTACTTGGCAATTGAACAGGTGTACCTAATAAAGTGGCCGGTGAGTGTATATTTTTTTGTCTCATGCTCAAGTTCACCGAGACGGCAGAAAGCGCAACCTATTTGCTCATTATTTTACAAAAGCACAATGATTTGCAGGGCTCTAGAGTGCGACCTAATTTCTCAAGGGTGCAACAAAAAAAAATCTGAGGGCACACCAGTGCGACCAGCCGTTCGAGAGGGAAAAAAAAGTATCCGCGACTCTCCCTGTGCTTCAACAACAGACACACATTAGGCTCATATCGTGGTCTAAACCAATCCGAGATAGTGAAGGGCGGACCCCAAACTTTTGTCTATGATGCATTTTTGCTATTCCCAAATCAGAAGCGAGATCGCGCTCACGTGGAGGAGTTTCAGCACACGCAACATGAAAGCCCTGTTTATGATAGAAGAGAGAAATAACCATTAAAACATGCTTACAATTTAGGCCTGTGGCTGTTATATTAAACTAAATTTATTTAATGGGTTTTTATTTTATTTTGGCTTCTAAGTATTATAGCCGCGTTTCTTCTAGCACAACTTCCTTCCCTTCACAGCGGTGCGCATTCGTTCCTCCCTGTCCCTGACCAAAACTTAACGTCAGACTCAGATCAATCGTTTGTCGATTGTTGTAAAATGCCGTCTTTACAGTTACTAAATTGCTGGACATGTTTGATAATAAAATGTTGAAAGTACAATCCGCACGAGAGATGCTGTTCCCCAGGCTGAAGTGCGTGTGTGTGTGTGTGTGTATGTGCCTGCGCGGCACGCTCTAAAACTGACAGGCAAAGTACACTTTGAGCTTCAGACGTGTCCAAACAATCAAATACACACACAGCATGTAAAAACGGCCGGCTTGGAGAGTATTCACTTAAACACAGTTTATGTCTTAAAGTGAACGAGAACAGTTGGGAGAAAATTGTGTGTCAATATTTTGTTTTAGTGACAGACTGGTGCTTCATCAATGTTAATCAAAGAACAAAATGCAAAAAGAAAATCACTCACAGCTCTTAATCTAAATAAAGTTATAGCTTTAAGCATTAATCTATCAATACATATAGTGCAAACTATGCAGTGTTCATTTACATTGATCACTTTCAGATTTATTTTGTAGCTATTACTTACCTGAACATTAATGTTAGTAGACATTCATGGAAAAATTAAATCACTGTTTTTTGTACATTTGTTTTATGGTATATTTGTCAGTTTGTTTCTTTGTTCATGTTCTTACTGTATCTTATGTATATAAAACACTAAAAATGCCTGCACACTGGTGCATTTACAAATTGATGTTTTATATTTATTTAATTAAATATTTATTTAACATTTCAGAATATAAAGCAATGTTAATTAAGCTGCTAATCTATCATATAAATATAGATGTGTATGTGTGTGTGCGCACGCGCGTGCGTGTGGTGTGCGTGTGTGTGTGTATATATAAAAAAAAAAAGTACAGATAAGAATACCGTTAAAGTACCGGATCGATAAGAGGAGTAATACCGTTAAAAACTTAACGATACCCATCCCTAATTAAAATACAGTATGAGCACAGACAGACCAGGTGTTTTTTTCCCTCTTTAAATACTTTTTTTTTATAATGTTTAGGGAAATTATTTGGTAGTCTGAGGTGGGATGGGGGCGCTGGATTTTTTTTATAGGTTTAAGGGGAGGGTTTGAGAAGCACTGCACTAGAGCATCCCTTCATTCAGACACAGTGGAAGATCTGATAAGAATCAGTGTAGAGTCAAGTCTGGAAGATGTTGTTGCTAGAGAGAGTGTGACCAGCGGGTTTAGCCAAGGCCAAAGATCAAGAAGGACAAACTGCAGGAGTTGGCCATCCGAGGGGCATGTGACTGCAATGGAGGATAGTCCATAAGACATTGGGCCATGAGATGTTCAGTTTGACGCACTTAAAACACTTAATTTAGATTTTAGTTTTATTTCATTTATCTTGAGATGTTTTAACTTTAAGCACCAACACTTTTTTCTGTAAGTTACCTTTCTTGTAGAATTGTGCTTCAAATAAAGAACGTTATGTTGACCACATTGTTAGTTAATCGTTTACTAGTCAATATTGCCTATACGAAAATTTGGGTGCACCTAACTTTTGTGCTGGTGCACCTAAGAAAAAAGTTAGGTGCACCAGTGCAACCAGTGCAAAAAGTTAGTCTAGAGCCCTGATTTGTTATTGTGAGTGCACACAACTAAATGTAAAGTCTTTACAGATTTGAAATACGTATTACTCGTATCTGTAAGACCAACAATTAGGGAGTATTTTAAGAGCAAGTGGCGCCTCCATCTGTCCTGCAGTGAGCGCTGTTCAGCTCCACATTATTAGACTGTTTTCCAAGGCTGCATGATATATTAAACCCATTTAAAAATCATAATTGGGCATAATTGTGAATTCACAAACACTACGATTTGATTAAATAATTATATGCAATGTAGTTCTAATACAGAATACAGACGTGAATGTTAACGCGGCGGCTCCGTTCACAGTAGTTTACATGTGAACTACAAAATTACAAACAGAAACTCATTTACATGTGTGGCACGTTTCAAACTCCATCTCTGCATGTTGTTGCAAGTGCGGGATTATTATAATAATAATTTGTTACATTTATATAGCGCTTTTCTGGGTACTCAATCGCTTTACAGAGAAGGGGGGAATCTCCTCAACCACCACCAATGTGCTGCATCCACCTGGATGATGCGACGGCAGCCATTTTGCGCCAGAATGCTCACCACACACCAGCTTATTGGAGGAGAGTGATGAAGCCAATGGGGATGATTAGGAGGCCATGATGGCTAATTGGGAAATTTGGCCAGGATACCGGGGTTACACCCCTACTCTTTTTCGAAGGACATCCTGGGATTTTTAATGACCACAGAGAGTCAGCACCTCGGTTTAACGTCTCATCCGAAAGACGGTGGTTTTTGACAGTATAGTGTCCCCGTCACTACACTGGGGTGTTAGGACCCACACAGAACACCTCACTAACACCTCTTCCAGCAGCAACCTAGTTTTCTCAGGAGGTCTCCCATCCAGGTACTGACCAGGCTCAATACGTCTATATTTAGTTAGTCAAGAGCGTGCAAAACTCTGGCGCTTTCAGCGGCGAGTGAATTCAGAAAAATTACGTTTCTGATTGGCCATTGCGTTGAAGAAATCAACAAATGTGTCTGTGATTGGCTACATTGCTCAATGCCACAATAACACATTGGATAGTTTGCCAGATCTTTAATTGCTCATTCTCTGTTTTGAGGGTATTTGGCACAATCTAGTATCCCTGGACCTGGGCTGAGTTGGGGGCGACATTGCCCCCCAATGTCGCCCATGACTATGACAATATGTGACCCTCTCTGTAAAAACTAGGCTAAAGTCTAAAAATCGAATTCTGAGATAACGAGCATCAAAGTTTGATACAAGCATTAATGTAACTATGATTTCAATCTTTGACATGACCTTACTCAGTCAATATTAAAGCTACCAAGGATATTTTTTCACACAATGCTCTTTACAGCTTGTAGGATGATTTTAATGCAGAGATTTTCATGACTATCATATTTGATTAATAGTGCAGCCCTATAATTTACAAAGTCTGTTTCGCCTAGACCCACTGTCTTTCTAGAACCTATAATCAGAAGTAAACGATGATCAGAGTTATACACACAAAGACACTTGCTAGTCATCACCTACTGGTTGCACATTCATGGTAGATACACAAATTAATGTATACATGAGTTAAAAAAAGGTAATTGAATTACTAAAAAACAATGCCATTTTCCCCTGAGCAGTGGGTGGCAGTCTCGCCAAACTTGGTGCCAGATCATAGTAAAGCCTTTACACAGATTGTGATGCGTTTCCAGTTTTTAACCTCATTAATCTAGAGTTGTATATGTTAATACATTTTATATATTAATAACAAATAAAACGTTCCTAACACTGCACTTTGGTTTTTATCATATTGCAGAAAATGCTTTCAGTTGACGTTGATATGAGATTTTTTCTAACACGACGGCTGAAATAATGATTGAACAGATTTTACATTTATCTTCTGACCATAATCAATCTCTCAATATTTTTTTTTATAAAGTAATAGAAAAGCTATCACCTTTTTTTACCTCTTGCTATTATTGCAAATGAAAATGCAGCAATTATACTTGTTCTAGTTTTCCGTTCACCACTATAAAAGTTAACTATGATGACTTCGAATGATACACTGAGCAAGTTTTTGAGCAATGTTGCATGGGCACTTTCCCACTGAGAATGGTTAACACCTTTCTATATGGATACTTTAGAGTGTCTCACCTGGTTGCCCGTTGACGGCAACATTGCCTGGAAACAATGCTCAAAATCTTGCCCCGTGTATCATCAGCCCTCCACTTCTGAAAACCCCAGACGTTTGAAAAATGTCAATTTTGGTAGAGATCTGTTAGTTGTATGTTCTACTCTAGTTGGATGATCAACATGACAAATTCAAAACCTCTGGTCCAGCCAATGTCAGTAGACCAAAGGGTTCAAAGATACAACCAAAACAATATCCTCTTTGAGCTGGTGGTGGCACTAGAGATCGATTACACTGGTCTTAGGATGCTATTGATTGACTCTTTCCATTTTGCTTTGACAAAGCCAAGCCACCCAAAATGGACTGTAAAACTGGTAGTAGTTTTTCTTTCTTCCAAGTTCCCTTTCTTGCACACAGTTGAATTTTGCTTCTTCTTTTGGATCCACAGATTGTAAGCCTGCAAGTGTGACAAATTGGTCATTTGATGAAAATTGTCTTTTCTGCTGCTTAAGACGAGAACAAGTGAAGGTATAGTTTTTTCTGTTCATTATACTTTCCCCCGTTTTCCTGATATATCAAGACACCTTGGAAGAACATTTTGATCTTATTGAGGCTATCTGTTTTTCCTGTACTAGCTATACTATTGATTTAAGTCATTTGGATGCAGTGCTTTCGGTGTTAATTTCATTTTCCGTGGTTTTGGAATAAATCAAATTGCATGTGCATCTCTTAAAAGTATGCAAAAATGCACCCCTCCAACCTTCATTCTATTTGTATTTCCCCCCATGAACAGAAACATGTAGTTGCACTCAACAAACAAATTGTGGAAAGTGGAGGAAAACCTTTACTAGGTAAAGATCCTTCTAATATCAGCAGACTTGAGTGGCAATCAGAGGAATTCCTGAATGCAGTGTTACACAGCAAAGGTGAGTATCCAGCACACATAGTCAGTCATTGTGTGAAAATGAATGGTCAGACATTGTGCATAAAAGTGATTGAAATGACTGCAACTTTTGCTGTAGTAAGAGTTACTGGTACTGTCAAGAGTAAGTAAATAGATTAATCTCTCACAAGTTTTAATGTGCATTTAGCAGAGCTATAATAAAGTTGTATTTACCCCAAGCCTTAATTTTCCCTTCTACTCTGTTCTATCAAAGTGTCCTATTTCCTGGACATTCAAATTAAGTCCTTGTCAACTATGTTTATTTTCAGACTTTGTTTTATTTTAACGTTCGCTTTTTAACAGCACATGTCTAATTGAACTGTCAACAGAATACACGCCAAGAATTCCAGATCCACACATCCCTGTGGTGGCTTGTGGTATCTTGCAGCAGATGATTAATGAGTTAGCTTCACATTATACCTCAAGAAACAACTGCTCTCCGAACTCCCTTCAGAACAATAAAAAAAGGACCAACGCCTTCTGAAAACTAGCTGTATCCCTCCGTTAGACTCCGTTGCTTCTGCTCCGAAAAAGTTAATCATGGTAGACCAAGATGCCCCTTTGGACCTCTCTCTGAGAAAGATCAAAGTGGAAGATTTTGAGCAAGGTGCAGTATAGAATTATAAATGTATAACGATCAACTAGTTGCTCATAGTTGCCAAGAAATTGGTTTATCTTAGTTTTGAATGATTTGTGTCTCTTTAGATGGAGTTCTTGATCTTTCGACTAAGAAGAACTTTAACAAGGATCATACATCTTTAAGGAATGTCGGCCCAGCTACACATTTGGTCAAAAGGTAGATCAGGATATATGTTTTTTTTACCACCACATTTAACATACATTTCAGTATTATACCGTTGAGAATGTGTATTTTATATTTCTAATATTTTTGCCTGTTCTTTCAGGGACTCCATCGACCTGAGTCTTGCTGAAGTAAAATATCTACAGTCTGTGAACACTTTGGAACAGTTCATGGCAAAGCTGTGTTTGCACCACCAGCACCAAATAGTTGATGCATTAGGCTTCTTACAAAGCGAAGTCAAGACCGTGGCTGCTTCCAATCCTTTCCAAGCACCCACTCCAGGTTTGTCTGAGAAGCAGGCGACAACCAGCTGCAGTTATGCATCGTTTGAAACCAGCTCTGAGATTCAGCAGTCTGAGAGAACATGCTCCGTGGATGCTGCTGTGAGCATTAGTAAGACTGAAGAGTCATCTGTTGTCAGGACCAGTCAAAAGCCTACTGCAGAGGTGTTAAATGTTCATGTTTCCAGTATTGCACGGGTGATGACTGAAAAACAAGACGACCTTATCAAGATGGAATTTTTGTCATCTTCATCTTGTGAAACAGGTGTTGAGTGTGGAAATGGAAGTTCTGCAACTAAATTGTTTGTAATGACGAAGACTGATAATCTGGGAGCAAAAAAAGTGTTCGGTTCAAGCATTCAGCAAATTCAAAGTAGCAATTCTGTAAAGACGTGTCTTTGCAGTGCGGAGCGATGCTTGCCAACATGTACTGCGGAGTCTGATCATGCATATTTGTTGAAATGCACACAGAAGTGCTTTGCACAAAATGAAGAAGCTTTTGTAAAACCGTCCACAATTCGAAATGCATCAAATGTTGTTGTACCAATATCTCCAAGAACAGCCAGGAAAAGCAGAAAGGGTTATTGCCTTATACAAAGGAATGGCTCTTTAAGTTGTCTCATAAATGATACCGATAGTCATTGTGACCTAGTTTATATTAGAAAACCAATTACAGACTGTCAGCCTCAATCTCGTAATCGGCTGCATCCACGACAAAATGCCCGAAAGAGCACAAGGGGACACAAATATGTGGAGGAATACTTGGAACTAAAAGCCGTCCGTACCTTAGCTTGTAAATCTCTAGGCGATTCCAGTGGGAATTGTCCAGTGTATATGCCAGATGTGCACACCTCAGTGACTCCGAAGCAGGTCCTTTCTAAGTCTGGCAGTGTACCTTTAGTAAACGCACCTTTTACAGGGGACTGCATGAAAAATGTAATTCCAAAATTACCATCGGAGCAGATAGCGGAGAATGAAATGCCAGGAGATATAGTAAAAGTAACAAGTCTGGGTCTGATGGTTGAAACCAGTCAGACGGGTAAAATTGAAAGTAATGGCCAAATTACTTTGAGTGAATTAACCAATCAACCAGATTTGATCTCCGAGAAACACATGGACACGGCAGAAGAAAGCACAGAAACAACAGAACTCACTGTACAGAAAGATGGATGTGACTCCCAAATTGGGCCAATGCCAGAAGAGGTGGTATGTGGTACAGAAAGAAAGGCTGAGTGTGAGGATAAATCTTTTGAGCCATCACTGATCGATGTGTCCCATAACACGGCCAAAGAGTGCTGTACTGACGAAGTTGACATAGAACTGAGAAATGAAAGGGACATAGAAAGCCCCACAGAAGTCGAGACTGTCCAGGAGCAATCCGAGGCATCAGAAATAAAGGCAAACACTGAGGAGGATAGAGGTGCTCAGGAACAAGTTGTACATGACACTGAAAGTAATCTCCAAACGGCAAACTCTTCTGAACTACCAGTGACGAATCAAGAGGATTCAGCGGTGTCCAGCCTGACTGAAGTCTCTACTGTACAACCACTTGTAAAATGTAAAGAGAAGGATGTGGATCTGCATACTTCAAAAGTTTTGAATGCAAAACATGCCGTGCCGTCAGACAGATGCTTGCGTAGTAGAAGGAAAGACAGCATTGACGTAACGAAAGACTCTATGAAGTGTGGTGCTTCTGAACTTGTTGATCATGCCAATGATAAAAGCCCAAAGGCTCATTCTACTGAAACAAATGTGCATACTGAGCAGGAGCCTGATTTGAAAGCTGCAGACATTCTTGAAACGGCACCGGAGCTCCCGCCTGCCGAAACTGGTAATGGTCTGGTTGTGGATAATGCAGTCAAATCAAGAACTGCAACCGCTGTCGGGAGAGATGAGCATCCAAGTCCAGGCATCAAAGGGAATAATGATTTGCCAAGTGTTTTGTCACCCGAGGTTCTTCAAGAGACTGTAAGCACCACTTCCACCGCAGAGAGTACAAAACTGAACAATCAAGCCTCTGAGAGCACTGAAAACATGCCACTTAGAAACAAAAGTTGTCCCGTTGAGCTGTCTGTTAGCGGACCCTGTTCACCTATCAAAAAGTCTGCACCAAGCTCTGAAAATATGCTCTTGAGAAGCAGAAGTAACACTGAAGGGCCTCCAAGCAGCAAGTTGATCAGTCCGACAGAAGGCAATTCAGAGAAGCAAGGGCAGATGCCTTTAAGAAATAGCAGCTCTATTAGTGAGCAGGCATCTAATAGAGATTTGTGTATATCTTCCGAGGCAGTAACACATATGCCTCTACGAAGCAGAACTGTTGGCTCAAATAAACCGACTGTTACTAAAAATTCTCCTGTTAAAAGTTCCAGTAAAAGTGAACAACCTTCGCACTCCAGTATTACCTGTAGAAAAACCGAGGCCAATGGGCACATGCCCTTAAGAAGCAGTGCCAGTTTAATTACAGAACAGCCCCGTAACAACAAATCTGCTATCGTAGATGCATCAGAAAGCCCTGAACGCATGTCATTGAGAAGAGTGAATGTAGCTATTCCTGAAAATTCCTGTGACTCATCAACAACCCCGAGTAGAAATAAACGTCCTCTGAGACAACAAAGGGTTTCAGCATCAAGTGGGGAAGCTGAAGAAAGCCCGTTGAGTTCAAAACTTAAAATCCAAAATCAGAAGCCTCTGGAGGCCCAAATAAGAGGCTCACTGAAATTACCAGATGAATCCTTCCGCATAGCTAGTCTTCAGATGACCGAACCTGTTGTTTGCAGTCCCCCCAAATTTTTGGAGGCACTAAGGAGGGAAGACCACCAGCAGTTGATTTCAAATTTAAATTCAAAGTTTGATAAAATGCACAAAAGTTGGGTTCCAATGGACAAGGAGGGTCAGCCTGCACCAAAACCCAAAAACAAGGCAGATAGGCTTAAAGAAATCTGGAAAAGCAAACGCAGAGTACGAAAGTCAAAGTCATTGGAACGGCAAACGTTATCCCCTGTGCAAATGATATTCATGAAGCCCTTTGACTTGTCCAGTATCTGCAGGTGGTTCCTGCAGTCGACTGAAACCAAATCGCTTGTAATTGTTAAGAAGGTGAACACCAGACTTCCTTCTGAAACACAGTTGTGCTTTCACACTTCGGCAGCAGGAGCAGGGTCCTCTCACGGGATTTTTCCGAGCCTCCAGGCCGAACGGTTGAAGAAGCACCTGAAAAAGTTTGCGATCGCATCACCCGTGAAAAACAACCCCAAGAATCAAAGGCTGCTCTCCAAAGCTTTAGGTCAAGGTATTTCTACGATGAGGAGTAAAGAAAAGCACGAACCGACGACTGCTACGCGAATCTGTACGAAGGCACAGAGTCTTGCTGGAGTGACGCCGGCACAGGCTCTCGAGAGCCTCGCTGCGACCGCAGGCGGTGCGAAAAATCCAGCGAGCGCTAGAATTCTTCGGAAATACTCCAACATGCGTGAGAAGCTTCAGGTTCAGCAAAACAAGAAATGCAAAGAGAAAACTTTCAAAGGTGCTCGTTCGAAGGCGCCAATAATTCCAAAGAAAGCCAACAAGCGAAAACTGCCGATACGTAAAGGGTCAAAGTCCGTGGTTGTTCAAAGGATCTCATCTCTGACCAAGACGGCAAAAACAAACTCTGCCCTCAAACAACGGGCCAACCAGCGTCACAAAGACGGTGCCTCTTCAAAGAGGTTGCAGGCACTCTCGAGAATGGCGAAAACCATCGGTGAGAACGTCTCAACTAACACCTCGAGTAAAAAACAGATACTGATCAAAACCGGAACTGACAATGCACAGCAAATAAAAGCAAGTCTGACTAAAGTTGACACAAAGAAACCGGTGTTTCAAAAAGGCCCTAATAATGTAGAATCTCAATCTTTAGATGTGGACGTTAAACCTCTAATGTTGGAAGACCAAGTGTTAACTAGGTCACAAAGAAAGATGGAAGGCACCCCTTCACAGACCGTCTCTCCCAAATCCTCCACAAAGCGAGGCTTGGAAACACTGGTCACTCCCACCAAACGTACTAGGACCTCAAAACCGTGAAAAATGTGTACAGGTGTACTATAAACTCATGTAGTAATGTTTCATAAGAACAAGGGGTGCTGATTATTTTTGAAGCTATTTTTTTTTAAGCTCGGCCGTACATTTTCAGAGCTTTGAATTTGTCATCTGCGAGAGATTTGTCTTTGTTAGTTAGTTCGGGCAAAGACATTTTCCAGAGTTCTTTACTTTTTCCAATTATGCTTAAAGAAATGTATTTGTATGTTATGAAAAAAAATCTTGTTCTCGATAGAATCATTAATGTAAAAATAAGTCAAGAAATAAAGGTTCTGATTCCCTTTTAATGGGGCATTTTAAATATGGGTTATAAATAACCCAATAACTCACTTGTTTGTTTGACCGTTACATTTTATAGCTTATTACAACAGCTTGGATTATTAAACCAGATATTATTTAAGGAATGATACACAATTCTAAAACAATACATTTTAGCTAATTAATGTGTCTTTGTAACCTGAATAATGTGCCTTTTTCTTGTCTGTATTTATAAGTGATTGAGGTTGCCTCATTAAAGCCGCAATCTTTTTGCACATAGATTATACATTTGTCCCAAACTTCTTCATAAGACCACAGCTTATTTCCAGTTTGTTCTTAATTATTAAATTCCATTTTGTCTTTTACAGCACTGAAGTTTAAATATGTAGTAGTTCATATTTTCAGTCTACCGTTATAAAGTTTTTGTTCCTCCTTTTTAGAGGGTGATGTACATAGGAACATACTGTATGCACACGTTTCTATCACTTTTGTTTAGATTGATTTTATGGTCTCAGATATTCATAAACGGCTATATGATGCAGTTTTACAAGGAGAACTATGCAAGATTGCTGGTTTTCTAAAACTGGATTTGTTAATTGTAAAAGGATTGGGCTAGTTGGAGAATCATAAGAGGTTAACTTAATGTTGTTTTTTCTTCTTCAGCTTACTCAGTTTCATAATTGCATTTTTGTAATATATACAATTATATATTTTAATGTTAGGTTTTTTACTTTAAAGCATTCTGAAATGTATTCTACCTAAACTATCACCAGGACTGAAGACCATACCCCGTTTATATGGTTTATGAGTTGTGCAAGTAGGAAATATAAAAACAAAGTGAATTAACTTGGTTTGAGTTTTATGCATTTTCAACTGTTATGGCATTTTTGGATCTGCACTCCTTCAGTAAATATGGGATGAGAGCAGCGGTCAGTGTTGTGGTAGTCTGGACAAGTATCAGTGAAGTTATTTGACCTGTGAGAGTAAAGGCCTAAGTATGCTTCTTTTTTACGCGTACGTTAGCGTATGCGCACAGTCGTACGCGCAGCCTTGCAAAGTATACTTAATTTGACTCGTATGCGTACACAGATGTTTGACGCATTCACTTTGCACCAAATTGCAATACCTCTCCTGGCTTAGCGGGGGCCGTAGGGAGCAGTTATTAAGATTACAGTGTTACGAAGGACACGGAAGAAAAACTCATAGAAGCACAGCGGAAAGGCTAGCCGTGACCAGGTATTGCTGCAAGCTATCGTTTGGGAAGCCAGACAGGGTCTAATCTTATTCCGAAGGTGTGTGAAGCCATATGTTTATGTAGTTTTTCTTCGGCAACCTTGTGAATTGATTCCCCCCCCCCCCCCCACGGCAGCGTTTCCACCTTGTGGATAAACTAATTACTGCAAGAGAGTTTAATGCGCATGTGCGACATGCGCGTGCAAAGTAATCCGGGGTACTCGTACAGTACGCGCGCACTATTCTGATGACGCAATTCGCGTCACGCGCACTGTACGCTGTCCCTCGTGTACGCTTACAAAATGAAGTATACTTTGGCATTCAGGTTAAGAAGAGCAGTGCGGTGAATGTTGCATCTTAACGGTGTAATTTTATGCTGAAAATGCTTGTAGAAGCCAGGTGTTATTTATTTTTGATGTACACAATATATGTGGGTCATTCTTCAATTGGGGTGGCAAAATTTGTACAAATGCTTTAGTTTTTTTTTAATAAAATATATTGCTATGCATTTAAAACGAGTTTAATATGCTATCCATTAACATGAAAGGATAAAACATTTCGATTTTTAAATAATTTCAATCAAACACTGGTGACACAGCCACTTATGTCTATAGCATTTTGAAGTAACACCACAAACTTTATATTGCAAGTAACTATAGGCTCTGTGGTGTTACTAGAAAAGACCGTAACACCACAGACACTAGAAATTTAGCTAAACTGAAGTAATTTAATAAGAATGTACTCCCCATGCCCCCCTCAGATCAACCAGCACCTGCAGTGACCTTTACATACAGGAAGTAGTTCAAATAGATTGCCTCCTTTTCTTAAAGGAACACTCCACTTTTTTGGAAATGGGCTAATTTTACGACTCCCCAAGAGTTAACGAGTTGAGTTTTACCATTTTCGAATCCATTCAGACGATCTCCGGGTCTGGCGGTAGCACTATTAGCGTAGCTTAGCATAGATAATTGAATCGTATTAGACTGTTTCCAAAAAAAGTGGAGTGTTCCTTTAAAGGGGCGGCATCCATTGTTGTAACACCACAGACATGAATTTGGGGGACACAACTTTTTTCTTAAATATAACAAAATATGCATTTCTTTTAAGCAATTTAATAAAACTATGTTAAATAAAATCTATATTCACTTTATAACCACTTTATTTGTGTTACAAACTTAATATTTTTGCAATGATATTCCATGAGACCTCTCTAACATAAGGCGGGAACATGCATAATTTATTACAAACGCAATCTCTCAAACTCGATCTAGAATACAAACATTTGATAATGTATTGGTATTTAATGTTTTTTTCAACTGTTGTAGAGGGACACCACTTGACACCGCAATTGAAGAATGACCCATGTATACAACAAGAAATACATTTAAGTAGCGTGAATTATTAATAACTCATAATTGAAGATTTGTTGTTTTTTCCAGTGAAATGTGTTTGGCCGGATCAAATGTGCCAAAAACCAAATATTTTGCAGCTTAAACATGTTTATGGTTTTGATAAAGCAGACAGACACTCATATAATCACACATTTTAATTAATGGAAAAACATTTTGGTGGCGCTACTTACATTCGGAGTAACTGCAGTTAGTCAATGTACCTATAACTGTAACATCAGAAGAATAAACGGCAAGAGCTCTGACATGTTATAGATTCAACAGCATCGTTCACGATAAAGCTTCTTGAGTTCATGATGGTTGTGACTGGCACAAGGTTAGCTCAGACCCATGCGATCTACATGAGAAGTCTGAAACCCTTTCCAATGATTTGTCTGCACTGAAGCCATGATGACATTAACTTTCATTCCCAGTACCTCGATGTACAATACGAGCAATAAGTATACACAAAAGACAAACCAAATATTCTGGAGAAACCAACCATGTGGTGCAATGAAATTAAATTACTTCTAGTTCTCATCACAAGCAAACTGTTTCTTTTGGTCTGCGCTTAATTGTAGCGGTCGGGGCTATTGACTTGCTCTTTAATTCGAGGACTGGATGGTAGCTACCCTTATTAAAAGCATTGTCTCGATCTCTTGGCTTTATTCACAACTCAAAATCCGCTATCTGGAAAGGTCTTAAAATAAATAATTACCAAATCAACCACCAAAGATATTTTAAATGTGGTATTCACATGGAAGACAACATTTACGATTAAAAAAAAAAGGCTATTACATACAATAAGGCTAATAATTATCTATGCTTTTGGCCAGTTTCAAACCTGCATATAATAAGCAATGACCGAAATAAAACGCCGAAAGTCACCGCTTGCTTGATACGTAAAATCCCGAAAACACAAAACGTATTCTTTAACATATAAAAATACTATACCAAAATGAAATACAAATATATATTAAAATCTGTTAAGCATTTCTGTATAAAGCGAAGGTCTAGGGAGTTAGGAAATCAACGCGAAACAAAAACAACGACACAGAAATTATATGAGCCAAACTGCTCTTAACGCTTTAATCCTAGGACGATGTTGCAAACCTTCATGAACGCAGTAGCTTACAGAGGTAACACTGTAGGGATCAGAAAGAGAACGTGGGGGAATCTGGGAAATCGTTACTGTTGGTGTACAGTGATGTGGTCATAACCTATAGTCATATTGTACCCCTCAAACAGTTTCAACACTGACCGATATAAAAACTGCAATGGCGTAGCATATTTAGCAGTGTTTCGATAAGCGATGTTCTATTTTCTGCTCCGCAGTACTATATATTAACCACAATCACATGACAATGAGCATGCATCTTGATGAGATCTATCTAGCGCTTGGCTTCAGCCCTTACGTTCTGTAGAGTTCCCTGTTTGAGGAATGGACCCTTTTATTGGAACTATTGAACTATCGAAAGTCAAGATATAGTAAAGAAGCTCGCCTCCAATAGCGTAACTCTTGGCACCAGGAGCGTCGCAGAGCTCTTAATGCTTTTCACATATTTTGGCCCCTGTGTCGCTTATTAAGAATGTCATATTTGCTGTGGAATTGGGTCAGGGACACATGGAAGAGTCCCGTGTGCCATCCACAACACAAAATGACTGGAAATATCTGGCAAGACGGCATGTTGTTCCATGCACATCTTATTTTTCATGCTTTTTATTTGACCAGCATGTCTCCCGAGGATGTATTCTTCCACATAGATATATCATAGTTTAATTCAGGCATGCTGGAAATCTGGATGTTCCTTTCGTCACCATTTTGGAGCTCAAATACACGTCCTGCACTGCAGAGAGAGTCAAAAAGACCATAATTATCTTCTAATACGTGACTACTGTCCTGCTTTTGGGCTGAAACGAGCCAGGGGCCACCTCAAGCTCTAATTACCTTTTCAAGGTCTTTTCCGAGACCTTACCAAAGGACAAAAAGGGGTTGAGATTGTATGGCTGTGGTGGAAATATAAAGGGAAGGGGAAAGTCTCTGTATGCCCAATGAAAGATGGTATCTATCACTGTTGACGTTTTTGTGATGGCTCTTTCTGCGGTTCTGTCGGACTGTGATGAGGTGGTGGTGATGCTAGTGGTTGTGTTCTACATGCACCCCACACAGCCACACTTGATGGTCTTTTCAACCTCCTCGCTGAAGGATGTGCCGTCGCTGCACTCAAAAGTGTATTTCCTGCGCTTCATCCGTTGACTGGCACAGCAGGAGCCGGTGTCGCAGACGCCGCTGCACTCCACCCACGACACCATGCGTGTGGTCTGGCAGATGGTGTAACCGCGCTGGACCTGGTAGAAGTCCCGCACTGGCTCCCCGTGGCACTCAGACTCTGAAACACGAGAAACGGCATGAGAGTCCAATTGAAAATGGATGATTACTAACCAAATAGCACAGAAAAGACTAATGTAACCCTCTGGTGTTGTTCATTTGGGAGTCACACTTGTGTTGTTCGCAGTCTAAACTGACCGGAGGCCATAATCGTGTAATTTCTATTTTTGTGAAATTAAGATACTATATTTAATTTAATATTTTTTATTTAATATTTTGAGTGTATTTCATGTTACTATTATGTTAATATTATCTTCTGTGTAAAATGTAATATATATATATATAGAATTTACATTTTTAAGTAAAAAATAGAGCAAAAGTATTTATTTAAAATTAATTGGAATTGAGGTAGAAAATGCCTTGTAATACCGTGGAGTAGGCATTATATGGCTGTATAGCCATAGATATTCAGTGCTGTGTATTACTTAGGCCCTGTCCCAAATGGCACCCTAAACCCTCGCAGTCTTCCCCGGAGTCCACACTTTCGTGACGTAATGCCGCTTTGACTGTCGGGTAGAAGTCTGCTGCGGAGCTCGCCCCAGTGCGGGCTCGGCAGAAGTGTGTATCGAGGGCGCATAACGGCCGCAAAGGGGGCGCTCACGAGCACCCTTCTGAATGCTAAAATAAGGAATGGGACATCCTACTTAACGGACACGCGCACGAAACAACACCAGAGTAGTACCAGAGCTATCCATGCTTTATCTCATCAGAAACCGAATGCTTGACCATGAGCATACGCCTGAATGTTTGTGCTTATGTTTTCTTACCCTTGTCACATAACTCTCCACTGTAGCCCACCTCACAATGACAGTAGGCATCTCCTGTGTCAGATACCTGACAGTGACCATGTTTGCATTGAAGCGTTCTGCATGGATTGAAGAGCTCTTCTTGCTGGTTGCACAGGGCTCCATGAAAACCCTCCTGGCATTCACAGCGGTACGACTGTGTGTCCATTGGAATACATCTCCCATGGACACACCTGTGTAAAACGGATGAAGGAATTAGAGCATTACTTGTTGCGCCTCGGTCCACCCTGCATATTTCACTTCTAGAATTTGACTGACTTGCTGCCCAGACAGGGGTTCGCCGAAGGCTGGTCGCAGTGTTGCCCACTCCATCCGGGCTGGCAGTAGCATACAGGGCCTATGGCGGTGTTGGGTTGGCAAATACCATGGAGGCAGTATATCTTTCGGCAGGGCTCACATCCAGGCACCACACCAGGTTTCATTTGGGTTTTGGTAAAGTCTTGTAACTCGTTATTGATGTAAAGGTTCTGAATACAGCCGTGGAAACTGGAGCTGTTTTGGATCTGCCAGATTCGGGGAGCTGTGGGGTGGACGCTGACCGGCATGCCTGATTCAGCGAGAAGATGTTGTAAAAGTTGGGAAGAGTCCAGTGGTACACATGTAGCAAAAAACTGATGCCACCTAAATCCAGTTATAATTAATAATATACGCAGATTTCTATAAATCCTGCTCCTCGAGGTCAGCTGTCATACAGAGTTAGGCTATGTTCACACTTGGCGTCTTTTTTTGAAGCTGCCAGCATTTTTTTTACATTATGATCCTATGGAGTAAACCATATTTTCAATAAAAGTCCTGAGCGCATTATAAAACGTCTTTTTCTGCAACTCAGAGCGTCTTTTTAAGTTGAAAAAAGTTCAACTTTTCTGAAAATCAGCTGGCCGATGACAAGCGAGATGCAAGTTATTTCCATAAGACAAAATAGAGAAGACGTCCGGTAGATAGATAGTACTATAGCACAAGGAGTTGTATGATATGAGCACAAAACTCTATCTAGTCTAGAATATGCAGCAAACGGTGCATCATCATCCATCCCTGCTCCTGGATTAAACTGTTGTAAGCGCCATACAGTTTCCTTCCCCGTATAATGTCGTGCTCCCACAAACGTTGTGAACCAACCATTACCCTCGCCGTTAACTTCAAAAGCCAATGCAAGAGCCATCATTTTACTCTCTCTACATTTCTGTAGCACACAGTGCTAGGCTACTAATTGCAGCTATTGTTATAGCAACAAAATACGCCCTCGGCTGCCATTTGTAACCAAAATGATGCCAGCTTTTTATTTTACAGTACTAAGTCAACTTTTCCTTGTCAAAAAAGATGCCAAGTGTGAACACACCTTAATCTGCAACTCTGACCAAACACATGTGAATAAGGTAATCAAGTTCTTTAGGATTACTGGAAAATTACAGGTAGGTGGATTTAACAAGGGTTGGAGCTAAACTATGCCCCTCTAGGACCGGATTTGAAAAACATATACACTGTTGCTGTATGTATATATTCAAATCTCATTGTTTGATGAGCTATGCAAGACTGCTGATATGCCATCATGATCAGGACAAGAGAGTAGTTTGTATCACTTCACATTTCTCTGCGAGTTAGTGGTGGGGATTTTTTGTAGCCTTCAGTGTTTAGTTGTTACGCCAGTAGGTAGCGACAAGGAAGTGTCTTTACAGATCGATGTATTGGCCAGCACTATCAATGGAAGATTAACACTTTGTTTTTTTCCTATTTACTTGCATGCTTGTTGTCAAACTATGGCTCTATATAAGCATGGCTGTGATTTGTTTGGGCATTCGTGCATCTTGAACTGGACCTTTTTAAATACTTGTATTTATCTAATACACAGAATACTGTGCTGTCCATCCTGTCCTATTGCATGTACTAGATAAAATATGTTTTAAATGATCAAAATCACCTGCAAGACTGAAGCAAACTAATGTAGGTATGAATGTCCAACAGTCGGTTTGGTGATTCTAGCGAAGTTCAAGAGCAATGGAGTGGAGAACATGTAGTGTTTAGGTGGGTTTATAGGTGCACAGTGGTGATTGACAGTTTTGTAACTGTGATGGAGGCAGATATTTGTGGTTCACTCCTACCTCCCACATATAGTGGAGCTTCTCCCCTCAAGGGCTGCTCTTTCCCAAAGCTGTCCATGGTTGTTGGGATACCACCGTCTATGGAAAGGTTCACCATCTGGTCAAACGTCACTAGTTCTACAGTGTGAAACTGACCATCGTTAATGGTCTCAGTACTGTGTAAAGCAAACATGAAAGATACCTGATGAGAAATTTTAATGGTATTGAAGCTTCATAAATGTTTAATTTGTAGTTAGCTGAAATGTAGTGATCTGTCATCTTCATAATTAATAGTGTCCCTGCATGCCATCATTCAATTGGAATAAAAAATGAGAGCTTAAACTCCAGATCACCTGTAGATTGCATGACTTGGTTGGCTGCCAGCGTCATAGCTGACTTTAACATGACCTTCATGAAGCTCCACAGCAATGTGGTCATTGTCCCCATTGTACAGAAGAATGCCATTGTCTTCTGCGGTGGACACCTGAGAGCAGAACCAAAATAGATCTATCATCGGTAGATGAACAGGACAAATCTGACTGCAGTGACCACCTAGTTTGCCCATGCCAAGAAATGGATCTTAGCGCTTCAATGGTTACCTGTTATATTACGCTCCAACTAAATCCACTAGTTCTGTATGCTGTAAGCCATTTGAAAGATGATATACAATAATACTGACAACTTTCGTCCAGTGTTTGTCTTGTTGAATACCTGTAGTGTGATGTTAGCCTGAGGCCAGTTCTCCAGGTCACTCAGTAGCAGGTAGGAGTCTCGGTCCACAAAGTTGACACTGACCAACTTTTCACAGCGTGGTCCACCAAACCCTTCCAGGCACTGGCAAAGTGCATGGCCCCCCCGCTCCACACAAGGGGCATTGTTTTGACAGTCGGCCAGGTCGCAGAGAGATCGCGGAATAGATGGGACTTCACAAAGCTGTCCACTGTAGACAAAATATTTCAGGTCATTTTTGATAATCTCAAACCCAATTGTAATTGATTTTATTCATGCATGTTCCTCTGCTGTAGTGAGCATCTATAAGACAGACTGCATGAAAAGAGGCACACACTGCAATTGTGTGGGTCTTTCCACCTCAAGGTCTGAATCACCGTTTTATATAATAACAGACAAACAGTCAAACTAAATCTTAAAGATGACAACATACATAAAAAACACAATTGGAACCCCATAAATTGTTAGAGGAGAGACATTGTGGACCACCTAGACACTCAATGCAGGCATAAAAAAGACCCGCAGTGACATCACCAAATAATCTGACCTAATATTTATTTGCAATGAAAACGGCAAGTATGCACTCACTGTAAATCAAACCAGAGCCAAAATATGACCCATTTGATTGAACCCGCAATCTTGTAGTTTGGCAACTACAAGCTGGCAAGCTGTATGTCCCTACAGCCTCTATGACTGCATTACTGCTGCCGTCCTGATCCGCCTACCAGTCTCATGCAGAAGCAACTCATTCCCTACCAATACATCTTTTCCTGACTGAGAACAATGGTCTCAGATATGGAGGCACATACCCTCATCCCACAGTGCAAGTGTGCACTTAAAGTCACAATTATTAAATGCCACCCTGATGTCTCCACCTGGAAACCCTCCGTTCCTCGCTGTTCCATGAGATACTGTCCAGGAATATCACAAACAGCATAGGTGACAAAAGGACAGCCTTGGCGGAGTCCAACACCCCCTGGGAACAAGCTTTACTTAATGCTGAGAATGCAGACAAACCTCTAGCACCAGTTGTATGGGGAAGTCATGACCTAATGGTTAGAGAGTCATACTCGTAACCCAAATGTTGCGAGTTCGAGTCTCTGGTACGGCAGGAATTCTAGGGGGGCGGAGTGAATGTGCAGAATGTCCTCTCTTCAATATCATGACTGAGGTACCGTTGAGCAAGGCACCGAACCCCCTACTGCTCCCCGGGCACAGCAGCATAAATGGCTGCACACTGCTCTGGGTGTGTGTTCACGGTGTGTGTGTGCGCTTAGGATGGGTTAAATGCAGAGCACAAATCCGAGTATGAGAAAAACCATGATTGGCCACGTCACGTCATGTTAAGATGTCATGCATAAGGGGCTCCGGTAACCCATACACCCATAGTACCCCCCAGAAAACCCTTGTTGAGGTAACTGGCATAGGCTTTAGATATTTCAGCCATGAAAGCCCAACAACATCCAGGAGACGGCCAAGCAAATGGACAATGACTCCTTATTTTTAAGGCATCTACTTGGGGTTCAGAACTTCCTCAGTGTTACTTCCACCTCCAGACAAAATCTCAGCAGTTTTGTCCTGAAACAATAGCCTGGACCAGACCATGCCTCCCCTGCCTAAATTATTTGATGGTTTGCCACAACCTCTTTGAGGCTGACCAAAAGTACTTTGCAATGGCGTCTCTGAGCTCTTCCCACACCCACATTTTTGCTTCCATAACTACTATGGCCGCAGTCTCTGGCTCAGACCAGTCAGCCAAATCACCCCACCAGGTTAAACACTCCTAGTAGACCTCCTCCTTCAGACTGACAGTCTTCATCACCACTTGTGTCTACCAATCTGTCCATTCAGACTCCATGTCTCAAGCCTCCCTTGGGAAAAAGGAATAGCACCTCTGTTCAACCTCACAATGTGTTTGGCTTTCCTGGTTTTGTCTGGCAGCCTAATTTCCATTTAGATGAAACACTCTGTGTCTGGTATATCACCAGGGACCAATTTGCCTAGAGTTAGTGCTAGAGCTCTGGACAACACAGCTCTCTGGGTAGTTGTCACTCAAACCCCTCCACCACAGTAAGGTGGTGATACAATGATCTGCAAACTCTGTCTGGCAATATTTGTTTGGACAATTTAAAGTGCCCCTATTGTGGGTTATGAAAGGCTCATATTTTGGTTTTGGGAGTCCCCAACAGTTTGACATGCGGTGCTCAACGATACATTTTTCCTAACTCCTCCTTTGCGTGACACTAATCTGCGGTGATTGGTCAATTTAATTTGCATTTCATGAAGCAGCGTTTGCAGTGCTGCTTTGTTTACAGCGTCACCGAGGAAACATCTATTTGTACCGCTCCAAAAGTAGCACCTAGTGGGAAAGAATTGACTTGCATTTTCATTCAGACCAATGCAAAACTCGGCTGATGGTTTTACGCAGCAAATACGCAGAGCTGTAAATGTGAACCGGTGTGTGTGTATATATATATATCCCACGGGGGAAGCCCCGCCACACATAGAGTGTAAGTATGTAGGAAACACTGAAGCAGTCTTCAGTAAAATGATGGGGACACAACACAAGTTTGGGGCTAAGTGGCAACCTCCCGCTCTCTCGCTTGAAAGCAACACGTAAGTGACTTAAACTGTAAATCATCGACTGGCTGCTAGAGGCGGGCTGCAAAAGGGAGTCATTCCCATAGACTCCCCATGTTAAAATGCCCAACTTTACAGCATTAAAAAAAAAATAGTTTACAGCCTGACTCAAAAAAATATTTTGGTCTATATAGGTAATTTTACCCTTCATGACAACTGTGAGGGGGGTGAATTTTTGTATAACTCATCCGTTTAAATTATATCAAGCCTTAAAGTTGTTGCCGCTGTCACCACTGTTGCGTTAGGCGGGCGTGGTTTCAGCAACCAGCTCCACCCACCTCCCACCTTTTTTCCCATTTTCGATTATCCGGGAGTGGCGCACAGCCAAGATGGCGACGGCCGTCTCAGCCCACTTTGAGTTTCAAAAATGCTCTTCAGGAATGTACGGGTGACTATGGTTGGGGCTATGCTGCTGTGGTATTGCTGTAAAAATCTACTTTAACCATTGATTCTTCAGAGCCACGTGGGACTGTGTTGAACGTCAACATGAAACGGCTTGGGATTCGTTTTAAAAATCAAATCAAAAAATCAAATCACTTTTATTGTCACATCGCACAAGTGCCTTGGTGAGAAAATTCACAGACAGTGCAAAAAAAAACAACAGTTTACATATGGACAGTACATATTTACAGACTGTACAGAGGACAGTGTGCAAAATACACATACATATACTCAGTACACATTGTACTATATAGACATACTTAGTTATCAGCTACACATTATACACCGTATGTACACAATCTATACATTATGTAATCTATACATAGTAATAATGTGAAGGTGCAACAGATTATAAATTTACAGCAGATTGGTTGTGCAACAGATTGGTTGTGCAACAGGTAGATGTGCAAGGTGCAACATATTATGCATATGCAATGTCGTGGGTGTGCTTTGTATGGTGTCCAGTGCAGTGTGTGCGTGTAGTCCGGTAGAACTGTGTTAAAGTGCAGTGCATGGCATGTTGTGTGAGTGGGAGTGTGTTGTAGGGTGGGTCATTTCTGACTGTTCATTAGCCTGAGGGAAAAAGCTGTCCCTCAGTCGGCTAGTGCGGGATCGGATGCTGCGGAGACGTCTCCCTGAGGGCAGCAGAGAGAACAGACTGTGGGACGGGTGGCTGGCCTTGCACACCGCCTGGTGTAGATGTCCTGGAGGGAGGGAAGCTCACCTCCAACAATGTGGCGGGCAGTTCGCACGACCCTTTGCAGGGCTTTGCGGTTGCCAGCGGTGCTGTTTCCAAACCAGGCGGTGATGCAGCCGGTCAGGATACTCTCCACAGTGCAGGTGTAGAAGGATCTGAGGATTCTGGGGCTCGTTCCAAACTTCCTCAGCCGTCTCAGGAAGAAGAGGCGCTGATGTGCCTTCTTCAGCACTGCATCTGTGTGAGCAGACCATGTGAGATCCTCAGTGATGTGAACGCCGAGGAACTTAAAGCTGCTCACCCGCTCCACAGGTGTCTTGTCGATGGTGATGGGTGTGTGTTCTCTGCTCTGTCTCCTGTAATCCACCACCAGCTCCTTGGTCTTGTCGATGTTGAGTGAGAGGTGGTTCTCCTGACACCATTTAGTCAGGGTACTCACCTCCTCTTGTAGGCCGTCTCATCGTTGTCGGTGATCAGGCCTATCACCGTTGTGTCATCAGCAAATTTGACGATGACATTGGAGCTGTGTGTTGCTGTACAGTCGTGTGTGTACAGGGAGTACAGGAGTGGGCTGAGGACGCAGCCCTGCGGTGCACCAGTGTTGAGGGTCAGGGGAGATGAGGTGTTGTTGCCCATTCTGACCACCTGACTTCTGCCTGTCAGGAAGTCCAGGATCCAGCTGCACAGAGATCTGTTCAGTCCCAGAGTGTGGAGCTTCGCAACCAGTGTGGCTGGCACTATGGTGTTAAATGCCGAGCTATAATCCACGAACAGCATCCTCACATAAGTGTTCTTATTTTCCAGGTGGGAGAGAGCAGTGTGCAGGGTAAAGGCAATAGCATCATCTGTGGAACGGTTACTGCGGTATGCAAATTGTAGTGGGTCCAGTGAAGCAGGAAGCACAGAGCAGATGTGTTCTCTGACGAGCTTCTCAAAACACATGCTGAAGATGGGGGTCAGAGCAACGGGCCTCCAGTCATTCAAGCATGTGACTATTTTTCTTAGGTATGGGCACAATGGTGGATTTTTTGAAGCATGCGGGAACCACAGACAGAGAGAGGGACAGATTGAAAATGTCTGTAAAAACCCGGCTAGCTGGAAAGCGCATGCTTTGAGCACACGGCCTGGTATACCGTCCGGGCCCACGGCTTTACGGATGTTCAACGTTTTGAAGGATCGGGTTACATCCGCGACAGAAAGCGAGAGTGGACTCACCTCTTCTACAGCAGCCGTGGGATCGCTCTCTGTGTGGGCGGTGTTATCAGCCTCGAACCGAGCATAAAAGGTGTTGAGCTCGTCCGGTAGAGAGGCGGCAATGTTCACAGTAGCTGGTTTATTCCCTTTAAAGCCTGTGATGTTGTTGATGCCCTGCCACATGCTTCTAGGATTATTGTTGTTGAATTGTTCTTCAACTTTGTTTTTGTTGTCGTTTGGCTGCTTTGATGGATCTCTGAGACCGTAGCTGGCTTGTTTCCGATCATCAGCGTTTCCGGATTTAAAGGCAGATGTTCGCGCTGACAGGGCTGATCGAACATCGCTGTTAATCCACGGTTTTTGGTTGGGGTAGATGCGGATTGTTTTGGTCGGAACTACATCATCTATACACTTCTTGATGAAACACGTGACCGTATCTGAGTACGCCTCTATGTCGTCATCAGACCCGCACGGAACATGTCCCAATCCACGTTATCAAAACAGTCCTGTAGTGTAGCATCCGATTGGTCCGACCAGCATTGTATTGTCCTGAGGGTGGGTGCTTCACGTTTCAGTTCTGCCTATAAGCAGGCAGAAGCAGAACGGAGGAGTGATCTGATTTGCCGAAAGGTGGGCGGGGAGGGACTTGTACAAAGGAGTGTAACAATGGTCGAGTACCGGTCACCACGCGTGTTTATGGTGACGTGTTGAAAGTATTTTGGAGCTGTTTTCCTGAAGTTGGCTTTATTAAAGTCCCCCATTACTCGTTTCAATGATTCCGAGTCGACTTTCGTTTGAGAGACAATAACTTTATACACGGTGCACACTGCATGAAAGATGATTTTCAAAAATCCATAATAGTAATAATTAATTACATTTATATAATGCTTTTCTGGGTACTCAAAGCACGTTACATGAAAGGGGGGAATCTCCTCATCCACCACCAGTGTGCAGCATCCACCTGGATGATGCGACGGCAGCCATATTGCGCCAGAACGCCCACCACACACCAGCTACAGGTGGAGAGGAGACAAAGTGATGAAGCCAATCTGTATGGGGACGATTAGGAGGCCAGGAGGATTTTTTTTCACCCTCGGATTCCAGATTTACAAATATTGTCCTATCATAATAAACCATACATCGATGGAAAGATGATTTATTCAGCTTTAAGATGATGCCTAAATCTCAAATAAAAAAATTACACTTATGACTGGTTTTGTCGTCCATGGTCACAAATGTAAAGATGTTGGTGTATATAACTGACCTGTAGCCCTTGGGACAAACGCAGGAGTATCCGTTAACCTCGTCCACACACTGTGCCCCATTCTGACACCTGTGCTCCTTACAGTCTTCATAGTTCACACCGCAGTCGTCACCCACATAACCAGGTGCGCAGATACACCTAGATCAACACACATGTACACAACACAGCTCTTTACAAAGAGTTGATCATTTGGGGAATAAAAAGGCTGCTAGGTCAAAGGAGATGTGGTTACTTTGGGCCAGTGACTGTGATGAAGCAGGTGGACTGGTGTTTGCAGGGACTGCGAGAAGAACACATGTCCTCCATATCCTCACACATCTCCCCTACACACACACACACACAGTGCAATCTGTACGTCTAGTGTGTTAACAATGTGCTTACAAGATTAAAGAGAAAAGACAATTTGGTAACACTATTTCAAGGTGTCCCTGTTACACATGCTACACCTACTTACTATTATAATAACAATACATTTTACATAATTACATACAACTTAAACACTAACCATATAGTAAGTACATGTAGTTTATAATTACACTGTAACAATTACACCTTACAATAAAGTGTAACCAAAAAATGGCTTTATTTTGCAGTCCTGTTCCACATTTAAATACCAAGTATGTATTATTGTGATAACAGTGAATAACTAGTTAATAAACCTGAACCTACCCCATGCAGTTACCTTATATTACACAGTAATATTATTTCTTAGTTAAGTGCATTGTAAGTACACATACTGTAACACACTTTAGACCTTCTCCTAACTACACATAACTTTATAACTGCATGTCAGCCAGCAGTCAAGAGTATTAAACCTACTTTATTTTGATGGTCAGATATTCAGTCTACTTTGCAACTACTTACTCTAACCCTAACTATAACATGTAGTTGCAAGGGTTACCTGTAGCTAGTAGAATGCCTAAAGTGGACTATCAAAATAAAATGCAATATTTATTAAGATAAAATGCATGTGTTTAGTAAGTAGTGACGTGTACCTGTGTAAAAAGGGGCACATAAACAGGTGTAACTGTTGATCCCGTCTACGCAGGTTGCTCCGTTCTGACAGTCATTGTCTTTACACTCGTCTATGTCAATGTCACACGAGGGACCTTCATAGCCTGCAGCACACCAACAGCTGAGAAAACACAAATGCATCATTTTAAACGGGGCTCAAGCTTTCACTGTGGGAACCAATTTCAGGAAGAAGTCCACCCCAAAAGCGAAAGATACAAATACGAAATAACAAGCGTTGTTGCAGCTTATTTGAGAAGGGAAAATTCACTGTTCAATTATTTTCAGAACAATTCACTAAGATGTAACAGACACAATGGTTTTAATAATAAAAATAGACTGAATTAAGCACAACAAATTACACCTTAAAGGGACAGTTCACCCAAAAATTAACATGGTGTTTTCACCCTCAAGTATGAATGTGTTTGTTTTGTCAATGGTGCCCCAAAACAGCCCGATTACAAACTTTCTTCAAAACATCTTCATTTGTGTTCAGAACAAACACATTCATACAGGTTTGGATCTACTTGAAGCTGAGTCAACAGAATTTTTATTTTGGGGTGCACTGTCCCTTTAATGCATGCTTTTAAAGCACTTCCCGCATTAACAGGTGATTAGGAAAAGATGTTGGGACTCACCTGAAGCCTTCATCCTCTTCTGCAGACATGTGGCACGTTCCTCCGTTCTTACAGGGCTCACTGACGCAAGCGTTGAGCGGCGTCTCACAGTTCTTGCCCTGCGCGTGAAAGGCAATGCGTAAACGTTTCACGTCCGTCTGTCAGCATTCACATTGCTCATGTGTTTCGTGTGCTCACCTTGAAAGCCTCTGAACAGCGACACCTGTAGCCGTCCATCTGATCGGCCTCGCAGCTGCCGTGGTTCAGACAGGGCTTGGACATGCACGGGTCACACTTCGCTAGTATAGTGGTGTCCACTTCACCTGCACACACACACACACAGCCCTCACTACACGTGACCCTGACAGACGCACAATACAAGTCTCTCAAACGTCATCCACGTCTTGCTCGGACATTATTCGTTTTTAGGATTCAAGTTATTACTGCAGACGTGAACTGTAATGTTTATGGTCTTTTCGGGCAGGATAAGCGATATTAATCACGAAGCTCGGTGTAGGTCACACTGCCGACCTAATAATAAAATAAATTTCTGCATGTAATTATACAGTAAAATATTGCATATAAACTAGGATTATTAAAATAAACTGTACCATTCGTCATCTTGTTTGGAAGGACAGTATAAATGCATGGACATGTTTCACGTCTTTAATCGCATTCATTATTTGTAGCATGCCTGCCATCCAATAATCGCAATGTGCTTTGTTACTTTTAATCAGAAATAAAGTATTAGCTTTCAAATTATATCAGTTGTATCACAAACTATACATTTATTTTTCAGCCACAGAAAGATGTCAGTAATACACACAATGTCACGTTTAGCTCAGGCTAGTTGCACCTGACCGTAGTTTAAGTTGGTGTAAACATGTAGGGCGTACACCCAGCTTTTGTACGTCTTGATGGTGCAAGAGTCACATGCATTTATGCATTCTACAAAACCAGCTGATCTTCAGCCGTCAGTCCACTCATGCATCTTACCTTGACACTCAAACCTCTTGGCAGGAGTAGTGAGCAGCAGTTTTCCCTCCATGCCGTGCGGTCCAGCGCAGCGTGCAATGCCAGGCTCCTTGTAGCCGGTCTTCACCCAGTCGGAGAGCCAGCGCAGGCGGCAGTCGCAGTACAAAGGGTTCGCACCAATCGCCCTGTGTTCAAACAAATGCTGATTTTAGACCCATGCATTTGAAGGCATGTATCTGAACTAAACCTGTCTGTGTATAATGTACATGT
>JAPDDN010000245.1:37500-72500 GCA_027422405.1 Ptychobarbus kaznakovi
ACTAACAGCCTTTATCATGATACGGATGAGCTCCTCATAGTCCTCCACATCCACTGCGTTCTCAAAACTCTGTCCATTTGATAATACCTAGAATATCAAAATCAACTGCCGACGGCAGATCCTTTTTCTATTTAGCACCCAGACTCTGGAACAATCTACCTAACACTGTTCGGGAGACAGACACACTCTGTCAGTTTAAATCTAGATTAAAGACCCATCTCTTTAACCTGGCGTACACTTAACACACTAATACGCTTCTAATATTCAAATCCATTAAAGGATTGTTAGGCTGCATTAATTCGGTCAACCAGAACTGGGAACACTTCCCATTAAGCACGATGTACTTGTTACATCGTAAGAAGATTGACATCTTTTTCTTTCTTATTCCGAGGTCACCGTAGCCACCTGATCCGGTCCTTATCCAGCCCAGATGATCACTGCAGTCACCAGTCACCAGATCCAGTCCGTATCCAGATCAGATGTTCACTGCAGTCACCAGATCCAGTCCGTATCCAGATCAGATGATCACTGCAGTCACCGTATCCTGATCAGATGATCACTGCAGTCCGTATCCAGATCAGATGTTCACTGCAGTCACCAGATCCAGTCCGTATCCAGATCAGATGTTCACTGCAGACCAGATCCAGTCCGTAACCCAGATCAGATGATCACTGCAGTCACCAGATCCAGTCCGTATCCAGATCAGATGATCAGATCACCAGATCCAGTCCGTATCCAGATCAGATGATCACTGCAGTCACCAGATCCAGTCCGTATCAGATGTTCACTGCAGTCACCAGATGATCACTGCAGTCACCAGATCCAGTCCGTATCCAGATCAGATGATCACTGTAGATGTTCACTGCAGTCACCAGATCCAGTCCATATCCAGATCAGATGATCACTGCAGTCACCAGATCCAGTGTAACCAGATCAGATGATCCAGATCAGATGATCACTGCAGTCACTGGATCCAGTCCGTATCCAGATCAGATGATCACTGAAGTCAACAGATCAGATGATCACTGTCACCAGATCCAGTGCGTATCAGATCAGATGATCACTGCAGTCACCGGATCAGCATCCTAGATGACAACACCAGATCCAGTACAGCTTTGAACGTCAGTGGAGACCAGGGCACCTAGATGAGCCCCAGAGACAGATCCCCAGTGAGGCAACCTAGACGGCCATCGGGCATAGATGAAGAGACAGATCCCCAGTGAGGCAACCTAGTGGAGCCCTTACAATCTGACTCTTCTGCAGCCTAGATTTAAACAGCTGATTTTGTCTAGCCAGAGGAGAATTACACCATTTTGACACACTATTTCCCCGTCTAAATACTGTAAAGCTGTTGTAAAGCCACCCAGGTTTATATCAAGCTGATGTAAAGCTGCTTTGACACAAATTGCTTTGTTAAAAGCGCTATACAAATAATAGTGACTTGACTATTATGTAAAGTATTGCATAAAGCTCTATATAAATAAACACGACTTGACTTGAAGTGCACATCATGTATGAGCGCAGCTGTGTTTTGTGCAGCTCTTATTGGACATCTGTCCTCAGCCGGATCTCAGGTTTATCTGTTTCCATGCTGCAGCTTCTGATGAATTTAGGGTTACAGAACACACAAATGATAGACGACGAGCTGACCAGACAGCAGTAGAGCAACAACAGCAACATAACCACAGCCAGTCATAATGTATTGCATTAATATACCGCGACATGAAGCTGGTTTTGAAATTATCTTGTCATATGTCTCTTGTTGTGGTCATTGTGTAGATTATCATGAAAAAGCATTGCTTGTTTCTTTATTGTGCCTTGTCCGATTAGGACGTTTAAGCACCCTTTCACTGCCTCTGACAAACAACAGACCTGAAGTCAGTGATTATGAGTATGCAGATCCGATCTGAGTTTGGGTGCAATTAAATATTTTGTTATGATCTTCTGACATATCACTCGAGATATAATTATAATTAAACTTTATTTGGAGTACTAGTGTATAATGCACATTTCTTATTGTTAAGCCTAAAATGTGTTTTAATGTCACTATTGACAAGGATTGTATGATCTTTTAATAATATTGGTCTTTTAATGCAAGATAATTAAAGTGTACCTGAAGTATACGTGCAATAGCTCCACTTTAGCTCAATCAAATATACTTCAGTTGGACTTCAGCACTACTTCCACATAATTAAAGTGCGTTAATCACACAATTAGTTGTTCCAGTTTAGCAGACTTTAAGTATAGCAGTTTAGTAGGCTATTTTTATTAAGCACATACATGTGTAAATGTATACTTAGCATGACATAAATGCATTTTAGATTTGAGTAGATTTTTTTCAATAGGGTATATATATATATATTGTTTTGTTTTTGTTTGGATATTCATGATTCATTTGATAGTTTTGAATAAGAAACAGCTGCTTCACGATCAGTTTGAAAGCTTCATGCGACCGCCTGCCACTAGATGGTGGAAAGCCACAATCACACTCGAGTGCTGGAGACAATGGAAAGGCAGCTTTAGTGCTTAGTTCATAAAGATGTACGTACAGCAAGCGGAGCGACTGAAGACCTCCGAACGCCAGAGTCGGGATGCAGCGCAGAGCGTTGTAGCTCAGGATCCTGCAGGAAAAAATCAGAGAAATGAGATTTCAGCTTCACATCGGTCTCAGCGTGTCAGTGATGCTGAGGAAGACCTACAGGGTCGTCAGCTGACTCATGTTGGCAAACGACGAGTTGGTCAGCGAGCTGATTTTGTTGTTACTCAGGTCTCTGAAATGAAAGATCACAACATGACCGTCAAACCAAGATCACAACTTCACGTGTGTGTTGAACAGTAAGAGTGAGGCGTACACTAGCTGCAGGTTCTTGAAGTTGGACAGCTCCTTTGGCACCACGCTGAACTGGTTTCCATCCAGATACCTGCAGACACAAACTCACTGTTAAAGACATCTGCATATTTATCAGCTTCTCAGTCATGTGGCTTCAGAAAACTTGTGTGAACCAGTGATGCTCTTTCCTTTGTGTGTGTGTTAGTGTGTGTGTGTGTGTGTGTGTGTGTGTGTGTGTGTGTGTGTGTGTGTGTGTGTGTGTGTGTGTGTGTGTGTGTGTGTGTGTGTGTGTGTGTGTGTGTGTGTGTGTGTGTGTGTGAGTGCGTGTGTGAGTGCGTGCGTGCGTGCGTGCTTGAGTGTGTGAGAGAGCGTGCATGCGTGCGTGCGTGAGTGTGTGTGTGTGTATGTGAGAGTGTGTCTGCGTGCGTGCGTGTGTGATTGAGTGAGTGAGTGAGTGTGTGTGTGTGTGTGCGTGCGTGTGTGTGTGTGCGTGCGTGCATGTGTGTGAGAGTGTGTGTGAAAGTCTGCTGGGTGTGGGGCAGGACTGACGCGCCTCTCAGAGAACCAATAAGATGCAATGCTGCCCTAAGAACATATTTCAATAACTAAAAGTCTAATCTGCCTCAGCACCTGCTCGTGGTGTTTTGGTAGGAGGAGACACTTTAATGACGGGCTGAGAGCGCAGCACACCTGGCTAGAGTCAGTGAGAGCTCTGGCCAAATGAGAGGTTTTTACGCTCGGAGGAATGACAGGCATCTGCTGCCGCTCTGTGTGTGTCACTCCCACTGAAAACCATTCTCATTACTCATTACATTACACACACACACACACACATGTTGGTTTTTATGGTTTACAGGGACTTTCCATAGGCGTAATGGTTTTTATACTGTACAAACCGTATGTGCTATTGCCCTACACCTACCCTACACCTAAACTTAGCCCTCACAGGAGACGGTGCATTTCTATTTTCCCTCACTCTGTATGATTTATAAGCGTTTTAAATTATGGGGACACTGAAAATGTCCTCATAAATCACCTTCTCCTTGTAATACCTATGTCATACCCATGTCATTATACAAATTTGTGTCCTCATAAACCATATAAACATGCCCACACACACACACGCACACACACACTTCAGCTCTGATCACCATCCACACCAGTCTAAGTCTAAGCACAGATTAATCATCTGTATTTCAGATATTCATCAAGTGTTGTATGGTTTACCTTGAAACACTGTGAAAACCAGGTGTGATGTGATAAAAGTCTGCTAATCTTAAAGAAGAATCTTAAAAATAATGATTAAAGAGTTTTTAAAAAATCTTAAATAAAAGAAGCCAGCAACACTCAAACACCCCTAAAGTTTACGACACGGAGAAACGAAACCCGGTCAAATAGAGGAAGCAATCTTACAATAGAGAAATAGATTTTACTTCAAAAATATCCACAAACAATTACTTTAATTTATATATATATCAAACATTGGTCAATAATATTTACAAAACTATATAGCCTATTTAGTTCCCTCACTCCACCACAAATCCTTTAAATTTAACCGTGTAAGCCTGGTGCCAGTATGTCTGCCCCCCCCCCCCCTCGAGAGGACAAAAGGCCCTCCTGAGAATCAACAAAAACTATCTCTTGCATATGTAACAGCAGCATCCGAGACGCAACACACAGTGTAGTTCACACCCTGTACTTACGGTCTCATCATCTTCCCTTGCTCCCCCTCTCCTCCTCACCTAGAACTCACTGAAAACCCATGCAATGTAATGTATGTAAAAAGAAGTAACTATACATGTTTGATATCATTTGAAATGTCTCAGTGCGCCTGGTAAAATGGTCTCATTCTCCCAATCATAATGAAAAGCTAAAAGAAGTTCTAAAGTATGAGAAGTGTAGTGTACAACTTAAAGGTGTGCCCTCCCCCTGCTCTTCTATTCAAACCACCTCCTGTATGTAAATAAGTATTCTCTGCCACAGGATACCAAAAAGCCATTTGGTTGCAAATTCTAAAGTCTAATTATAATAACAAGATACCACCATTTGGTGGGCTTATTGAATTATCTGGGTTTATAAGGAAACGTGACACAAAGTTCTAGGAGTCTGTAGGTTGACTGCCCACACAATCGCTGTGTGTAATTTTCATTGCCAGGTAGTAATTTCTACAAATTCTTCAATTCCTGAATTATTGTTAACTGATGATTCTATTCTTGTAACATTGGAGTTTTGAATTATTGCTTCGATTACCTGGTCAATAAATTGTAACGTTTGATTCTATTCTGACTGCCTCTAAGATTGCTTTCTCCCTAATAGATCGAGTGGATTCGTATATTTCCGCAAGCCTGCGTCAGTTTTAGCGACGGCTAATATCCGGCATCATTTCAAGTCTACTTGGATGCAGAGGCGGGTAAATAATTCTGTTTAGGGACGGCGAATGCCGTCTGGTCAGACTAAACTCGGGTACGCCTATACCTCTGACTTTTGATTTAATGTTACTTTAAACAAGTACTTGACCAATCCAAAGCTATTACAAGTGTGGTACATTGATCTGCTAACATATCTAATAGTGGCCAAGAAACCTTTACTGAAGTAAACGATTGAACTAAAGTTCTGAGGGGGCTCCAAGGGGGTTATTCGATGTCTCTGATTGTGTACGTGTGAATTAACGGCAAATCTTAGATACATAACCATAATTTACCTCTGATTGATGACCGGGCCTGACGAGATTGTGTCCGTGAGACCTGTGAAAAACAGGGCCTCTAAGCGATATAGTTTCCCTACATCTGAGCGGATAAAGTATTAAAAAGAGCTGAAAAGAATAATCAATCATTCGTTCATATTTTAATGATGCACAGATATCATTAAAACCTTTTCATTTATGGAGTCAGATGAAATAACGAGATAAAATATATAAGAAAAAGTGTTCCATTTAATCTTGTTGTGTCGTGAAAAAGGAAAGACAGTAATACGCAAAAGGCCTTCACCCGCTGAACGACTGCCGTCATTGGGTCGATCGAGCCGGGCCTTACAGTGGTGACCCCGACGTGATCTCGCACAGACGAGAACGTGATCTCGCACAGACGAGAACGTCATTCCAGCCGCGACAGCCGCGACATTCAACTTGAATTCTCCTTGGGACATGAGGTTTGATATCCTTCTCATCAATATCCAGCTGCTGTGGTAAGTGTATTTTTTTGCCTTTTAAAAGTTGAGGGAAATATTGTTTACACTATATAGACACATTTGTAGTAGGTCGGAAACCCACTGGACCGACAAAAGGTGGTGATAAGATTAGACAGAAACAACATGTTCAAAAGCACAGGAAAGATGACTAATTACATAAAACTAGAAAATAATTACATATCTGAAAATTCGCTCGAAACGATTGTTGCGATGCGAAAACAGAACGAAAGAAGTTTTCCAGTTGCCGCAGTTAAACAAGCAGCACTGGATGAAACCGAGTTAGAGACTCAAACTGAAAGCGAAGATGATGATACTGCGTTAGATCGAGCATTAACAGATGATAGGCGGAAATGCATCGCTGAATTGCCCCGACCGCACACGCTAAACTCATTACAGAAAGTGCTGGGAACAGCAAACTACTTAAGAGATTTCATACCAGACTTTGCAAACGTCGTCACGCCATTATATTCCCTCTTAAAAGGAAAATCAAAACCCTCTGACGTCCTCGAATGGACAGAGGAACACGATAAAGCTTTTACGAGTCTAAAAGAAAACTTGTGCTGTGCTCCCGCGCTCGATCTGCCCAACCCCAAAAAATCCTTCCACTTACAAGGGGACGCGAACGAAAACACACTAAGTGGCGTTTTAGCTCAAGATCATTGGGGAAAATTGCGTCCAATCGCATATTACAGCCGAAAAAAATCCACAATCGAACAAGGATTCGACCCATGCACTCAGCACGTACTGGCGGTTCACTGGATGTTGACAGCAACTGAACCAATTGTAGGTTTTCAACCTATCGTTGTGCATACAGTGCACACGCCAGTACAAATGCTGTTGCAGGGCCGAATAAAAGGTGTGTCGTCTCAAAGGTTAGCAAGATGGCTAGCAGACATACAAGCGCGTGACATCACAACTGTTAACGATCGAATATTGCCTCATTTATTGGGAGATGTTGAGGGCCACCCACACACATGCCAAACGAAACAGGAAGCACAGAGCCCAGTTCATGACCAAGAACTTCCAAATCAGACCCAGGTGTACATTGATGGCTCCCAGTACTGGCATGATGGCAAATTCCATACAGGATGTGCGGTGTGGGCTCCTCACTCTCCCAATTCAGACAATAACCAATTGCTAATCAAACTATCCGAAAACACATCTGCGCAAGAAGCTGAATTTATTGCATTACTTGAAGCAATCAGATCACATCACGAGCCGCTGTGTGTATACACAGATAGTCGATACGCATTTGGTACAGTCCATGATTTCATGGCACAGTGGCAGTTGAGAAAATTCCTCACATCTGCCGGAACGCCGATCAAACATTTTAACATCATAACTTCGATTTGGCAGGAGATTAGAGCACGCGATTCCTCACTCTCCGTCGTTAAAGTGCGTGCGCACATCATCAAAAATCCAGATGAAAACGAGAAAAACAACAACATCGCAGATCAATTAGCCAAATTAGCAGCACAAAAGGGAGATGAATGGAAGCCTGACAGACTGGTTGTTCCTGCCGTGAGTGCGATTCAAACTATTCCTATTGACTTGAAACAGTACCAACAAGAACTGTGGAGTTCTGATGGAGAGCTGACACCGCACCTGCAGCAGGACCAACTAGTCAAGGTCACTGAAGGCATGATTTTAAGAGACGATAAATACATTGTTCCAGAAGCCCTCCAGAAACCAGTGATAAAGTTGTACCACGATTATGCACACGTATCAGCTCCCAAAACACAACAGCTGATCCAAAAGAACTTCTGGTGGCCACAAATGGCATCAGACATTCAAAGATGGTGTGACACATGCATCGTATGTGCCACCATTAACCAAGGCAAGCCTGGCCGTACAAAACTGTGTAGACCAGAGCCACCCAAGGGCATAGGCCCACTACCTAGTGCCAAAGGGGGGTATCGTTATTGCCTTGTGATAATTGACAAATTTTCCAAATGGGTCGAAGCGATTCCCACCCGCAATAACAGTGCAAACACAGTGGCACGAGTAGTAGCGAACCAAATCCTCCCACTCTGGGGAGCACCAATCCAAATTGAATCTGACCAGGGCACACACTTCACAGGTCAGGTGATGAAACAAATATGCCAGATGCTGAACATCAAACAAAGGTTTCACATACCGTATCGACCGCAAAGCTCAGGCATGGTGGAACGTGCCAACCGCACAATAAAAGAAAGCATATCGAAACAGGTAGCACAACACAAAAACCAATGGATTGATGCCCTACCCACAGTCCTAACAATACTGCGGGCAACTCCTTCAAAAGCCACAGGTATCAGTCCATTCGAACTCATGACTGGAAGAGTCATGAAGCTGCCCATAGACCCAGAAATTGCCCCAGCAGACCTGGGGCCCCTCGTGGTTGCAACTCAACAGTCTGTGCTCAAGCAATTACGAGAGAGGTTGGAAGTGCTACATGCACGCGCTGCTCTGAAACAACAGCAATCAGACTTAACGAATGATACACAATTCAACCCAACCTCTGAGGTGAAATTCTCAGAAGGAGACATGGTAATGGTACGCGTTTTTGTGAAGCAAGGTGCATTCACACCCCGATGGCATGGCCCATATGAAGTTAAAGCTATATGCAACAGCTGTGTGGCCACAACTGTGAAAGGGAAGCTGCGATGGTACCACATGTCTCAGTGCAAATCATTCAAAAGTACTCAGAATAAATAAATAACTGTCACTGTCTTCTCCTCTTGCCTTCCAGGTCGACTGCAGCGATCCCATGGAGACCAGATGAAAGGAAAGTGTCTGGGCCCACGTGCATCAGACTGGGCCAAAGGATTTCACTCACACACAACCTGAAATGTGGGAGGTGGGTGTGGAAATACTCCAAGGGGCCATCCACACAAAAAATCACAGTCGCACCAAAAGAGACAGTTACATGGCCTCCCGGATTAGTACCGGATCCAAATTGCACACCACAAATTTGTTGTAGTTCAGGTAACACCCACCCACCTACAAGAAACATTTCAGGACACACTCGAGCACCAAAATTCATGCACAACCTCACTGCCTGGTATCAACTTAAAATAGATCCAGGTGACACAATAGGTAACATGTACACACTACACGAAAACAAAAACAATGGCATAGACCCAAAATTGTGCTACTATGTTAAAAATTTGGAACCTGCAACATATAGGTGCACACATACAGAAACACATAATGACACACATATGAGATTCACCGAGCTAATGTACGATCTCACGTCGTACACACCTAACGAGCCAAAACCAAAAACTTTTGTCTGGACCAACCGAAAGGAAGGAATGTATTGTGTCGGGGAATGTTCGCATAGCATAGACAATTTCACCAATCCACACAACTGTTCATGGACTGTTAAGTACTGTTTTAATTTGACCACCTGTGGATACACTAAACCCAAAAAGTGTCCAGAATTGCACTCAATTCCTCCTGGTGGACTGATTAGAGGAAACATCAACAAGACTTTATTACATGATGTAAAATTTGGTAATGACACATGTAACTTATAACATTTCCAATATACTCTCTGCCTATACAAAACATTGTAATACTAATGATGAGTCGTATGCATGGCTACAGTCACGAATCGATGATTTAATTTCTGATTACAAAGACAGACTTGCCGTCCAAATTCCACCTGCTCGCTCAAAACGAGACCTGCTCAGCAGTATAGCCGGCCTGTTCGGATCAATTAATTCAGCAGCCAACACTTATAAAATAACCAAACAATCTCAATTCTCCACATGGTTGACAGATCAGATGGCCACTGGTTTCCAACACATCACCAATAGCAATGATAATATTATCAAAGCGGTTCGTTCCGAGGCGCAGGCGCTTCTAACGATCAGCCACACATTGTTCAATCAGACCCGTACCATCGAACGTGACTTAGCCTGCAGATCATATGCACAAGATTTATTCACTGCAACAAGACAGGAAATTTTAGATCTTCGTCTTCACAAGACCCCGAGACATGTTTTGAACGATTTAATTGAGGTTTTAGATTTACATAGATGGTTCTCATCGGAAAAAAATGAAAAATGTAAAGTATTCAGAATTATTATCCACAATTATGATGTATACTGGAAACGAATGTATTGGTTGCATTGGATTTTTTGCCACTTTTCCTTTAATCCACCCAGATCAAGTTTATCCAAATTCCACTAATATTCGATCCATTGGCATGGTAGTTAAAGATCAGGTAATTAAATGGGATCACCTCACTGGATATATGACGTTGAAGGGTACTGAGACCTTATTTACCAGTCGCACTTGTTGTCATGAAACTCACAATTATGTTGTCTGTACATGTAACACATTACAACCTTTCTCTCCCAATGATAGCAAACTCATAAATGTTGAATCTTTGCATGGCCATTCAAATGCTATTCAGGTGTCTCATACACAGTGGTGTGTCATCAGTGAGATGAATTCGTTCACATATGGAGGACTGACCTGTCCTGCTGATCACTCATTTTGCTTGGAAGTGACAGAGGACTTTTCTATGGGCCAGATCGACATCCTCGGAAGGATGCCAAAGGACGCAGAGGTCTCCCCATGGTGGGACGACACCTTTTATGAACACGGAACACAAGCCTTGATCGACACGATGGACCTGGTACAGAACGTCATCCTCCAAACAGAGTACCACCTTTCTCAAGCGCAAGTGGAGACAAACTTGGCGCGAAAGACTGCACAGATTCTGTCTAGCTCATCTACCCGATCGGCACAGACTGCATATACCTGGTGGGACTGGGTACTTCGAGGTTGCGCAGTTGGAAGCGCACTCATCTTCTCCTTCACGCTATTCCAATGTTGCTATTTCCGACACCTCATCAGATCAGTAAAAGCATCCACCAACACTATCCTAACCCTCAGCCCCTTAAAACTGCCACCTTGCAACGACTGAAGTGACACTGCAGGAAACCCTGTGAGTGGCCCAAAACAGTGCCAAAGGGAGGAACTGTAAGCCTGGTGCCAGTATGTCTGCCCCCCCCCCCCCTCGAGAGGACAAAAGGCCCTCCTGAGAATCAACAAAAACTATCTCTTGCATATGTAACAGCAGCATCCGAGACGCAACACACAGTGTAGTTCACACCCTGTACTTACGGTCTCATCATCTTCCCTTGCTCCCCCCTCTCCTCCTCACCTAGAACTCACTGAAAACCCATGCAATGTAATGTATGTAAAAAAAGTAACTATACATGTTTGATATCATTTGAAATGTCTCAGTGCGCCTGGTAAAATGGTCTCATTCTCCCAATCATAATGAAAAGCTAAAAGAAGTTCTAAAGTATGAGAAGTGTAGTGTACAACTTAAAGGTGTGCCCTCCCCCTGCGCTTCTATTCAAACCACCTCCTGTATGTAAATAAGTATTCTCTGCCACAGGATACCAAAAAGCCATTTGGTTGCAAATTCTAAAGTCTAATTATAATAACAAGATACCACCATTTGGTGGGCTTATTGAATTATCTGGGTTTATAAGGAAACGTGACACAAAGTTCTAGGAGTCTGTAGGTTGACTGCCCACACAATCGCTGTGTGTAATTTTCATTGCCAGGTAGTAATTTCTACAAATTCTTCAATTCCTGAATTATTGTTAACTGATGATTCTATTCTTGTAACATTGGAGTTTTGAATTATTGCTTCGATTACCTGGTCAATAAATTGTAACGTTTGATTCTATTCTGACTGCCTCTAAGATTGCTTTCTCCCTAATAGATTAGTGGATTCGTATATTTCCGCAAGCCTGCGTCAGTTTTAGCGACGGCTAATATCCGGCATCATTTCAAGTCTACTTGGATGCAGAGGCGGGTAAATAATTCCGTTTAGGGACGGCGAATGCCGTCTGGTCAGACTAAACTCGGGTACGCCTATACCTCTGACTTTTGATTTAATGTTACTTTAAACAAGTACTTGACCAATCCAAAGCTATTACAAGTGTGGTACATTGATCTGCTAACATATCTAATAGTGGCCAAGAAACCTTTACTGAAGTAAACGATTGAACTAAAGTTCTGAGGGGGCTCCAAGGGGGTTATTCGATGTCTCTGATTGTGTACGTGTGAATTAACGGCAAATCTTAGATACATAACCATAATTTACCTCTGATTGATGACCGGGCCTGACGAGATTGTGTCCGTGAGACCTGTGAAAAACAGGGCCTCTAAGCGATATAGTTTCCCTACATCTGAGCGGATAAAGTATTAAAAAGAGCTGAAAAGAATAATCAATCATTCGTTCATATTTTAATGATGCACAGATATCATTAAAACCTTTTCATTTATGGAGTCAGATGAAATAACGAGATAAAATATATAAGAAAAAGTGTTCCATTTAATCTTGTTGTGTCGTGAAAAAGGAAAGACAGTAATACGCAAAAGGCCTTCACCCGCTGAACGACTGCCGTCATTGGGTCGATCGAGCCGGGCCTTACAACCGTATTACAGAAAAATAAGTAGCTATAAAACTGTATATTAAACCATAAAATAAAACACAAATTAGGTTATAGTGCCATTCATTATAAAGAGCATGCACATGTCAAGCTAAAATGCATTGATATAAAGTGAAACTGAAACGGCATTGGCTCACAACCCTCTCTCATTCGACAAGAATCCAGATGTTACTATTTACAAAGCACGCTGATGTTACAACAGACCTTTTCAATTGAGCAGTGTAGCTTTTATTTTTGGTTGACTGTATGTTAGTTTGATGATGAATGGCTGAAAGGTCAAGTTAGCAACGCTAGAACTGCTGTGTTGTGCATGTGCACATCAATTGGATTTAATCAAATAAAGATAGCTAAACAAAGAAAATGCAGTAAAAGTGTCACATACGAGCATAGCCATTGCATTTTTTTATTTTGTAAATCTGTTAATTAAGAGAAATGCAGTTTGCCTAGCCGTATTTATTGTATGTAGTTAATAAAAAAAAAATCTCTGTTCACTGAATGCTGCTGTCGATGTGTGAATACTCATGGTCTGTTGTTCATTATGCTATTTGTGCATATGAAGTTAAAGCTATGAAAGAAGGAGAAAAATCATAAGCGGTTGTGAGACAGGATAATAATCTAAATTAATATATAATTATCCACCAGATTTACTATGCTGCACAGCAGTGTTAATTTTGGCTGACATTTTTTATTTAGTCTTAGGCTTTATCTTGAGACGAAAATGTTTAATAGACTTAGTCACACTTAAAATAGTCACATTTTAGTCTTTCATAGTTTTAGTCGACGAAAAGTCGTTGCAATTTAAGTCAAACTGCAGTTACCAACATTTTATTTTGGTAGCTATTTTATATGTAGTATTAAAAATAGTCATTAATTGTTCTCTCTTTAGACCAAATCAATTAAGCTTATGAGAAATTTTAATTAAGGACTGAATTTGGAAAAACTGTACATTTTACTGTACATCAGATACAGTAGGTTTACTTAACAAGTATACATTTATTTAACATCTTTTGTTGGTTAACATTGATGACACAGATAATTAGTAATACTGTATCTTTAAGACGGAAGGTATGCATGTAATACATTCAGTTTTCACCCACCTGTTTACGTTCACTTACGCCATAACCGACTGTATTTACATGAGATACTCTACCCTATAGACATTTGGACTTCTGTGTGTGTGTATTTGAGCACTGAGAACTGATCGCGCGCTGTATGAGAACTAAAGAAGTGGAGCGTATGCGAGAAAGTGCGTATGCGCACTTCTATCAGCACGATTCCGCCCATCATCGACAACGAATTGTGACTCCCGGGAAAAACGGGACATATGGCCACCCAATCCCTAACCCTTCGGGTGCTGAGGCCATTGTTTCAGATCGCTAGTTCGTGTTTCGCTTGTCTATCCGTCCACTGCGGCGGCCATACTGAGACTAGATATAAAGCCCCTTATCCAATGACAGAGACGCATATTTTGAAAGACAAGACAGTTAACTTGCCTATTAGGGTGTATTTTGAATGTCCGGTAGTCCGGTAGTAATAACATTTTAGTCCCGTCTCGTCTTGTTAACGAAGACGCGAAATGCATTTCATCATAGTTTTTATCATCAGATATTAGTTTTAGCCTCGTCAACGTCTAGTCACAGAAAAAATGTTCGTTGACGAATATTTTTCGTCGTCATTTTCTTCATTAACACTGCTGCACACAAGTTCAGGCTAACTCAAAAACATGTGTACATGAGCTGAGACCAGACGTGAGAATTGATCCTAGCCATCGCCCACGTCCATATTGATAAATTCTCAGTTTTACGTAGAAAGACCATGTGCCCAATTTTATGTTTATTTTGTAAATGAGGCCCATTGTGATTCATATTTGTCATTCATGCATAAATTAAACTGCATTTAATTTATGTCTGACATGCCAGTTTTGTTTGTTACAACTGTGTAATCCAAACTCTATATGCAATTCAAATACACAAATCTTAAATTTAGGCCCAGATCTGTTAAGAAAGAGGTTTCTTAGAAGTGGCGAACGCCTCACTTCTTTCTGGGACTTTTCCAAACTCCCTGAAAACTGCAGTTGTTAAGCCCTTTCTGAAAAAGATAACAGCATGTTGAGCAACTATAGAACAATATCAAATCTTCCTTTCATAGGTAAGATTATTGAAAATGTAATTTTTAATCAGCTGAACAAATACTTAAACTCAAATGGATAATTGGACAACTTTCAATCTGGTTTCCGAGCGCATCACAGCTCAGAGACAGCGCTTATTAAGATAATAAATTATATTCGCTTTAACTCTGATTCTGGCAAAATATCAGTGCTGGTACTACTAGATCTTAGTGCTGCGTTTGACACTGTCGATCATAGCATACTTCTAGAGAGACTAGAAAACTGTGTCAGGCTTTCTGGGATGGTACACAAATGGTTCAGGTCATACTTAGAAGGGAGAGGTTATTATGTGAGTATAGGAGAACATAAGTTTCAGTGGACGTCCATTACATGCGGAGTCCCTCAAGGCTCAATTCTTGCACCGCTCTTGTTTAGATTGTATATACTCCCACTGAGTTAAATAATGAAAAAGATCAAAGCTATGAGGATGACACCCAGATTTACCTAGCCTTATCTCCAAATGAATACAGCCCAATCGACTCCCTTTGCCAATGCATTGATGAAATGAACAGTTGGACGTGCCAGAACTTTCTTCAGTTAAACAAGGAGAAAAACTGAAGTCATTGCATTTGGAAACAAAGATGAAGTTCTCAAGGTGAATGCATACCTTAGCTCCAGGGGTCAAACAACTAAAAATCAAGTCAAAAATCATGGGGTGATTCTGGAGACAGACCTTAGTTTTAGTAGTCATGTAACTAAATCAGCATACTATCATCTCAAAAACATTGCAAGAATTAGAAGTTTTGTTTGCAGTCGAGATTTGGAGAAACTTGTTCATGCCTTTATCACCAGCGGGGTTGATTATTGTAATGGTCTCCTTCCAAAGAAGACCGTTAGACAGCTGCAGCTCATCCAGAATGCCAGGATTCTGACTAGAACCAGAACATCTGAGCATATCACATAGTCCTCAGGTCCTTACACTCTCTTCCAGTTACATTTAGGATTGATTTTAAAGTGCTTTTACTAGTTTATAAATCACTCAATGGCCTAGAACCTAAATACATTGCAGATATGCTCACTGAATATAAACCTAACAGACCACTCAGATCAGTAGGATCGAGTCAGTTAGAAATACCAAGGGTTCACACAAAAAAAGGGGAGTCCGCTTTTAACTTTTATGCCGCCTGCAGTTGAAACCAGCTTCCAGATTAGTTTAGATGTGCTAAAATGTAAGCCACATTTAAATCCGGACTCAAAGCTTATCTGTTTAGCTGTGCTTTTGTTGAATGAGCACTGTGCTACGTCCGAACTGACTGCACTGTATTTGATGTATAGTCATTTTCTATTTTTAACTGTTTTAAATTCACCTACACATTTTTAAATCATTTAAAACGTGTTTAAATCCCATTTTTTATTTTGGGATAATTTTTTTATGATAATTTTACTTATTTTTATGTAAAGAAATGATGTGAAGGTAAAGAGAATGTGGGCAAAGAAAGACAAGTTTGTTAGAGTTCTATTTGTTTGGTTTATGATGGTGACAGTGATTAGGGGGTGAAGTAGTGGAATAGTTAGGCATTTTGGAAGGGTTTTTCACTTAGTGGGGAAGAGTTTTTCACTTAGAGTTTGAACAAAGCTTGAGAATGTTTGTGTTTGTGTGTTAAGAGCACAGTTTTTAAATTCCTTGACTTTATTGTTGTTTTTTGATTCGCTTAATTTGTATGATAATTTGGATAAATATGAACTGGAACATGATAACACTGTGAGTTACATACGTAAGGAACCTGAAACGTACCCTTCCAGGAACTCGAGCTGCGTCGAAACGCCAGGGGAACGAGATGCCCATACCGCCAGACTGACAAATCCCTGTGTAGTGTGTACTAGGACGAGAGAACAGAAGAGCCGGGAGTAGCTTGCATGTCTAGGCCATAAAACCTCACGAAAGTTAGGGGCATGGACCATCCTACAGCGTCGCAGACGTCCTATATCGGCACACCTGCCAGGAAGGCCTTGGAGGCTGCTACACTTCGAGTCGAGTAAGCCTTGACCCCCAGAGGCGAGGGGAGACCAGAGGACTCATAAGCCAGAGAGATGGCATCGACTATCCACCGACTGAGGGTCTGTTTCGTAGCAGTTAGACCCCTCTTAGGGGGACCATAGCACACAAGCAATTGGTCCGCCTTTCTCCACAGGGCAGCTCTGTGGACGTATACAATTAAGCTTCTGCTGGTCTGGCTCCCCAAAGGTAGGAGGACAGAAGGCCTGTAGTACGATGGGCTGTGGTGCAACAGAGGGAACTTTAGGCACATACCCCACTTGAGGGTAGAGAAACGTATTGGCCATACCGGGCGCAAAGTATAGATAAGCAGGGGCCACTGAAAGGGCCTGTAGATTACCAACTCTCTTCAGAGAGGAAATTATTCTCTTAAAAGTGAGAAGTCGATCTCCTCGATGGGCTCAAAGGGAGCCTTGCAAAGAGCCTCTAACACCACAGCCAAGTCTCATGTGGGGACACGGGACTGTACTGGGGGCCTCAGCCTCAGCATACCTCGGAGGAAATGTGTAACTAGGGGACAGTGTTGCCAGATCGGGTTGACGATTTCCAGCCCAAAAGCTCACCAAAACCCGCCCACTTCAACAAAACCAGCCCAAAATTTTAACTGCCAAAATAATGTGATATGATTTTATTACCATGTCAATCAAGGTTGATAAGGATCACTTTTATCTCCTCAAAATAAAATAATGACAAAAAAAGGTAATAAAGATAAATAAATTTCACAGGAACATGGATCAAAACAGGGCAAATGCGTTAAAGACAGTCAGAAAATATGCTTAAAATGACCAGGAACCTTTTCAAAATGGCAATCAAGAAATTAACTGATAACCCCCGGAGGAACACATGCATCATTTTCAATGTCCACAGTAAGAAAAAGCTCATTTTTGTGCAAAAAAAGTGCACAATAAAGTGATCAGAAAGCAATGTTTAATTCCACACCCACAGCAGCCAAACATTGTTATTCATTTGATACATACTGTATGATAATCTGACAGCAAAAATAAAATTATAATAACAATTAACAACAATGCGCTTAACTTTCTCTTGTGCTTTATCTTCAGACAGCACGTATTTCATGAAGTAAACATTTTAGAACATAATGCAGAACTTAGCACAGTCAAAACTGTACAAAGTCCAGCAGCTGTCAATGCCAAGTATACAAGAGTTTGGACGGTTTAAAAGATGTTCTGATGCAGGACAGCATTGTATAGTCCCATATTCAGTTTAGATTTTTATTAAATCATTCAACTGTTCTCTTATTTCAGTTACAATTACATTTAGAAGTCTTCTATTAATTTAATCCACGTTGTGATATTTGAGTCACTCTTAGACTCTTTATCATGTAACTTATATTTAAGCCACTTTGCCATGACAATCACTTAACTTGTTGAAGTCTATAAAATTAAATGAATGAGTAAATATATAGCTGCACATTTCAATTTTGCCCTTTACAGCGCCACAACCCAATCACTCATGAGTCATCACGTCTCACCAACATAAAAGATGGTAAATTGATTGTCAAGTCTCTGTTAAAATGAACCAAAGGGGTTGCGTTAAGGAAAAATGAGTTGATGACTGCATTACACATTATTTTACTGTGATACTTTGAGCTCGAACATATTAAGATAACATGACTAAAGATAAAAGCGAAGAAAAAAGCAGCTGATTGGGCGGCTTTTAGCTTTTTAAAAGCTTTTTTACCCGCCCAATGCGTTATTCTCCGGTCCAAGCCGATCAAAAGAAGCCCAATTGGGCGGCAACCCGCCCAATCTGGCAACACTGCTAGGGGATGTCAAGTGAATGACGCATTACTGTACCATCCCAAAGAGGCACAAAATCACTTTCACAGAATTTTTCATTAACTGTTCCCATCTGGTGGAATGACCTGCCCAACTCAATCCCAGCAGCTGAATCCTTACCCATCTTCGAGAAATGGCTAAAAACACATCTCTTCCATCTTTATTTGACCCTCTAGCTCTAGCACTCTCTATTCTAATTTTATTTAATCTAATCTGTCTTCTTTTTTATTAAAAAAAACAGACACATTTGATCCTCTATCAATTGCATATTTATTCTCTAACTGCTAGCTTTTCTTGTAAAACTAACACTAAGTTTCTTTTTTCTATATTCTATATACTCGTTTTCTTAATAAAATAAAATAAAATAAAAATCCTACGTGTACTGCGTTAGGCTAACCAGGACTTGTAATAGCACTTGCATGTTGTTGCTCTTTTGTTGGTTTTGAGTGCTTCTATAATGTCCTCATTTGTAAGTTGATTTGGATAAAAGTGTCTGCTAAACGACAAAAAAAAAAAAAAATTCTGCGCACTGACTGGCCACCTAGGTGGTAGGCTGAAATGGCTGCCATGTAAACTTTAATGGTGGAGTGGGTTAACCTTGTGGAAAAACGGGCCGGAAGGAACTCCGGAACTGTACCAATTGGGCAGTTGACTGAGTTGAGCTGGCAGTCTCTGCACCATGAAGTGAAGAGTCTCCACTTCAAGGCATACAGTTTCCTCGTAGAGGGAGCTCTGGATTTTAGGATGTCTCAGCAACCTCAGTTGAGAGACTGAAAGCTGTGAGCTGTGCCCCTTCAGGGGCCACACCCACAGCTCCGGGCAGGGGTGATAGATTCCCGCCTGTGAGAAGAGATCCCTTCTGACGGGAATCTCCCATGGAGAGCCGTCGAGGAGGGAAATCAGGTCCGAGAACCATACTCGGCCCAGCCAAAACGGTGCTACCAACAGTAGGCTGACCTCGTCCTGGCGCACTCTCGCCAGAATTCCCGGGATCAGAGCGATTGGGGGAAAAGCGTACAAATGAAGCCTCTGTCAAGTCTGCATCTCGACAGGAAACACTTTTCTTGGCTTTTAGTCTTAACCCCAAAACTTTCATGTGGGCGAGCACGACATCTCGATGTTGAGCCGCCATCTGCTCTGAGTGAGCTAAAATCAACCAATCGTCAATGTAATTCAGTACTCGGATGCCTTGAAGCCGTAATGGGGCCAGTGCAGTATCCACACACTTCGTGAAAGTGCGGGGTGAGAGTGCTAGGCCGAAGGGAAGAACTCGATATTGGTACGCTTCGCCACCGAAAGCGAACCTCAGGAACTTCCTGTGTTGGGGAAGGATGGAGACGTGGAAGTATGCGTCTTTTAGATCTATCATGACAAGCCAGTCCTCAGACCTGATCTAAGACATGGCCTGCTTGAGTGTGAGCATCTTGAACTTCAGGCACATGACTGAGCGGTTCAGTTGACGCAGATCTAAAATGGGACGCAGCCCTCCATCCTTCTTTGGAACTATGAAGTACTGGCTGTAGAATCCGGACTCTCTCTCGTGAGGAGGGACCACCTCGATGGCCTCCTTCCTTAAAAGAGCGCTGAAGCGCGATGCCAAATTGAATACGATAACCTTCCTTTATCGTGTGCAGGACCCACCCATGCTGCTAAATAGTCTACCAAGGGAATCAGTCTCTCGAGACTGATCTCTGGTGCAATTGGAGCAGCTAGATTGGTGCCCTTAAGCGGCGCTCTGGCAGGGGAGAACCGATCTAACTGCTCTATAGACCTCAGAAGAGGGGGCAAGCTTCTCAGCTCCGCTACGGTGGAACAAACTGAGAGAGACGCTCGCTGGGGTCGGCTGCACCCTGGAACACTGGCAGGGTTAGCAGACCGATCCCTTGAGAGCTCTGAGGTGAGACGGGCACCATGTGATGCTGTGGACACCGCTCCACCCCAGTAGGGGCCGCCCTCAGAAGTCCTGCGCCACACACATCAGGACTTCTTCACCGAGGACTTTCTAGCCTGAATAACAGCCCGCAGATCCGTTTTCGGTCTAGCAGTCCCCGGCACAGACTGCCGCTGACCTCTGCCTTTCTGTGGGGGCGCACGAGAAGCGACACTCTGTTTCTATGTCTCCCTATATGAGGAGCTGGTATGCGGAGGGGGCTGCTACAAGCCCAGCAGCCCCAGGAGCTCGAGAGCGGCGAGGGAGGAATCGCTGGAATGCCACAGCTTGTTTACGGACCTCCTGGTACCTGTCAACGACTGCATTGATGGCATCGGCAAACAGGCCCGAAGGTGCAAGCCATGGCGTCCATGAGGCAGACCCAATCTTTCTCTCTCATGTCTGAGAGGGTCAGCCACAAATGTCTCTCCACTGCCACTATAGCTGCCATGGAGTGCCCAATAGCACGGGCTGTCTCCTTGGTGGCACGGAGAGATAGATCAGAAGTTCGCCTTAGCTCTGAAATATCTTCAGCTTTAGTCTCCTTGCGCTCATATAACTACTCCAGCAGGTCGGCTTGGTAAGCCTGTAACACAGCCATTGTGTGCAGACACGCACCAGCATTACCTGCTGCCGCATACCCTTTGCCCACCAGCGCAGATGTAGTGCGCAGAGGCTTGGTGGGCAGTGCCGGAGCCTTCAGAGATGATGCCACACTGGGGGACAGATAGCTAGCAAGTGTCTGTTCCGCTCAGGGCATCGCTCTGTAACCGCACTCATTCAACCCCGCCACATTGCTTTTCATAGTAATCAGAAGCGGGGATAAAAGAGGCGGGCCGAGAATGGCCTGGCCCACGATCTCCACACCTCAGTGTGGAGATCGGGGAAAAACGGGAGGCTCCGGCGTGGAGGTGGTGGCCTCGCCTGCAGAAAGCGTTCATCAAGCTTACTTTTCTGCGGCTCGGTAAGTCTTTCAGCGGGCCACTCAATCTTTAATTCACCACCTCCAGAAGCTCCTCATATTGGGGCGATTGAGGAGGCAAATCCTCATCGACTCTCACCACATCAACCTCCTCAGAGGAAGAGAGGTGAAGCGTCGAGCCCTCGCCCCCACCCTAGGGGGAAGAGACCGCAGAACGGGCTTCCAATCCCAGAGAGAGCTGACTACGCATGCTTCGCTCCCAAGCAGGCCACACACAGCTTGTGTGTATGCCCGCTCGTAATGTAGTGAGGGCAGGGAGGGAAATAGCCTGAAAGGTGATTTCTTATCGCCCTTATGCTTTGTCATATCTATGGCCTTGACATAGTAGGATATGCTTGACAGACAACTCACAATGATCAGAGAGACTGACACACAGAGCGCTTGCTAAATGACATAAAGCAGACGCAGGCTCCACCGCACGTGCTTTTAAGCTTCCTTGTCGCTACGTCACCCCGCTCCGTGACGTCTCGCCCTTCCATTGGACTGATTACACATGTGATTCAGAGCATGTCCACACTAAAGGCATTCCCCTAGAGTTCCGATGCAGCTCGAGTTCTTGGAAGGGAACTCATTGGTCCTCATCTCGATCCACTTTAAAATGACATAAGCTCTGATTGGCTGAGATTTCCTCCCCTTTTTGAGGCAAGAAAAACGATACAAAGACAGAAGGTGTAATGGTGTTCGGAGCGCTGACTCACAGCTCGGTGATGTTGCGTGGGATTCCTTTGGGTAAGACACGCAGGTGTTTGTTGCTGCAGCGGACCACGGTCTCCAGACAGGTGCACTCCGAGGGACACTGGATTGGTGGCGCGCAGCTCGCTTCCTCTTGATCTGCCCACATCACACACACACACACAGAGTAGTGAATCATCCTACTGTGAAAACAAAACACAGCAGTGTGTCAAATCAATATTTATGGAGAGAAGAGCATGTACCCTCCTGGCAGCGGAAGTCTGGTAAGGCCACGTCCTGCAGGGGAATCTCTTTGAGAAATGCCGGCCGCTGGCAGCGTGGGTTTCCCGTCACGATCTTACGGTTCCTCAGCCAGCTGCTCAGCCACGCCAGGTGGCAGTTACAGTTGAACGGGTTGGCCAACAGGTTTCTGCATTCACACACACACACACACACACACACACACACACACACACACACACACACACACACACACACACACACACACACACACACACACACACACACACACACACACACACACACAAATATATTAATTGGTCTCCTCTGCAGCACCAAACTTGTCCTAAACAACAAAGCACTCTTTCCATGGAGTATTATTTTGTAATTCATTACGCCCAACACTGGATCTGGATTGTATGGTGCAGCATAATGGCTGGCGTCCACCTTTTTCCTACATCCCATCATGCTTTGTGTGAATTATGGGAGTAAATTTCATCATGTTGTCACTAATCAGCCAATTGTTTAAAGGTTTGCATTCAGGCTCATTCTATAACTATAACTATTATGTTTTAGTAATCATTCTAGATCTATAAGAATATGGAAGACCACAACATGAATATAGTTTTGATAGTTATCTTTATAGCTATAGTTCTTGGTGTGAATAGGCCTTTATGTTAGCATTAATAAGGCTTCATTGGCATTGGGTAAAAGCCAGATACAGAGTGTTTGTATCATGACCTTTTTAATTTATAATAGTTTGTTTCAGTTCAAGTTTCACTTGAACACGTCTATAGTTGGAGTCTGATGGGTTCAGTCTTGGTATCTTGGGCCTGAGGTGAAGTTCAACAATAAAGGCCCTCTCACACTGAGTGCGAAGAGATAAAGTGAAGTGAAATGCAGACAAAAGGTGCTTGTACAGTGAACACAAAACAACTAATTGCCTCCGTCTGATTCACACCTGCATAATAGGTGGTGCAACTCACCACTCAGCTGATCGTCGTTGACCACTGAGAAGAAGAATTACTTAAATATTTGCACATAGCACACACAAACTGTGAAGAAGCCAGCAATGGCTCTACATGGGGCTGTGAATAAGTCCTAAGTCATCCACACTCTCGTGTACATGCATAGGACAGTTAGCGGAAGCTAGAGATTACAGTTTGTATAATTTGATTATGGATATTTTTCTTACCCAAATGCATTGATTCGCTTCAGAAGGCCTGTCAACCCTACCGCTTTCCCGGGATTCTCCCGTATTTGACCATTCTATACTGCCATCATCCCGTTTAAATATGTATCCCATATTTTTGATCTGTTGCAGATTTAAGGCCATAAAAATTCTTAAATGGTGCAACGTCTTAAATTTAGGGAAAGAAATAGAAGAATTGAGATATAGCTGACACTTCAAAAGGCTTAAATATGAGCGCTGCAAGTTTCAAAGACAGGTGCTGCTTTGTTTACTGCGGTTACATGATATTTCTGCTGTTCTGAAAGCGCCACCTGCTGGCAGAGAGTGAATTTTCAATAATTTTCGTTTTTCAATAAGCCCTTCTGCTCTTTTTGTTTAGACCAAAGCCAAAATCAAACCTTATTTGTATGCAGAAAACACGAAGATTCTGAATGATAAAATCTAAAGATATAGCCTTCACTAAGATATGTTTACATGTTACTAAATGACTATAATTGTTTAATAATAATTGTTTAAATTAATATAATAATTGATACTTTTGACTTCCAACACCTACACCCTCCCGTCTCCCCGATTTTGGTACCCAAATGTTGACAGGTCTGCCTTTATTAATCCCCTGGAGCCATGTGGAGCACTTTTTATAATGGATTTATGTACTTTATTGGGCTTGACCACGATTTGCTCCCATTATAAAGCTTGGAAGAGCCAAGACATCTTATAATATAACTTTGATTGTATTTGTCTGAAAGAAGAAAGTCATATACATGTATTGCAGATCAATACTATCACTACCACTCGCAAACCCCGCATCACACACCGTAGACAACGCAATCCTAACAACCTACGTACTTTGCCTATGTCTACTAATACATTACTTTCTTTTTCTATTGGTCTCTGGAATTGTCAGTCTGCTGTCAACAAAGCTGATTTCATTACTTCCATTACTAGTCATTCAAGGCTAAACCTCATGGCCCTGACAGAGACCTGGATCAAACCAGAGGACAATGCTACACCTGCAGCACTCTCCAATAATTTCTCCTTTTCCCACACCCCCCATTTGACTGGAAGAGGTGGAGGTACTGGTCTGCTCATCTCTAATAATTGGAAATTCACTCCTTTATCATCTCTGTGTATAAACAGCTCCTTTGAATCACATTCGGTTACTATTACCTACCCTCTAAAAATCAATTTTGTAGTTGTTTATCGTCCTCCAGGACCACTAGTTAACTTTGTGGAAGAATTATATTTGTTGCTCTCAACATTTCCTGAAGATGGTACACCCTTAGTTATACTTGGAGACTTTAACATCCACCTAGATAAACCTCAAGCTGCAGACTTCCACACTCTACTTGCCTCTTTTGATCTCAAGAGAGTGTTAACTACGGCTACTCACAAATCAGGCAACCAACTGGACCTTATTTACACACACACTGCTCCACTGATCATGTGCTGGTTACTCCACTGCACACCTCTGACCACTTCTTCCTCACTCCCTTAACCTCAACATGATTCCTGACACATCAAATACCCCTCCACATGTCACTTTTCGACGTAACTTACGCTCGCTCTCACCCTCCCGACTATCTGCTATGGTTTCATCTTCGCTTCCTCCCCTTAAACAGTTATCATATCTTGATGCTAATAGTGCTACTGACACTTTCTGTTCCACTCTGATGTCTTGTTTTGATACTTTCTGCCCCTTAACTTCCAGGCCAGCACGTACCACTCCTTCTGCCCCTTGGCTATCTGTCGTTCTCCGCGAACATCATTCTAAACTCAGGGCTGCAGAAAGGGTATGGCGCAAATCACAAAATCCTACTGACCTTAATTTTTATCGATCACTCCTCTCTGACTTCTCTGCTAATGTCTCCACTGCTAAAAGGACATACTATCATGACAAAATTAACAATTCGCCTAATTCTCGCATGCTCTTTAAAACATTTTCCTCCCTCCTTTGTCCTCCTCCTCCCCCTCCTTCATCAACTCTAACAGCTGACGACTTTGGCACATTCTTCATTAATAAAATTACAAACCTCTCTGCACAATTTTCAACACCACAATCTGTCAAACACATCTTACCAGCAAACATAAATTCGTTCACATACTTCTCTCCACTCTCTGAGGCAGAAGTCTCTAAACTCATCCTTTCCAGTCATCCTACCACTTGTCCGCTTGATCCTATTCCATCTCATCTCCTTCAAGCTATTTCTCCTGCAGTTGTTCCTGCACTCACTCACATCGTTAACACATCCCTTCACACTGGAATTTTTCCCTCAGCATTTAAACAGGCTCGTATAACCCCACTTCTTAAGAAGCCCACTCTTAACCCAACTCTTTTAGGGAACTATAGACCGGTTTCTCTTCTACCTTTCATTGCAAAAACACTTGAACGAGTTGTGTTCAACCAAGTCACTGCCTTTCTCACACAGAACAACCTCCTGGACAGTAACCAATCTGGCTTCAGAAGTGGACATTCCACCGAAACTGCCTTGCTCTCAGTTGTTGAAGATCTAAGACTTGCAAGAACGGCTTCCAAGTCTTCATTACTTATATTGCTGGATCTGTCTGCTGCTTTTGATTCAGTCAACCACCAGATCCTCCTGTCAACCCTATTGAGAAAGGGCATCTCAGGAACCGCACTCCAGTGGTTTGACTCTTACCTCTCAGATAGGTCCTTCAAAGTATCTTGGAGAGGTGAGGTATCCAAGTCGCAACATCTAGCTACAGGGGTGCCACAGGGCTCAGTTCTTGGACCACTTCTCTTTTCTGTCTACATGGCTTCACTAGGTTCTGTCATTCATAAACATGGCTTTTCATATCACTGCTATGCTGATGACACTCAACTCTACCTCTCATTCCATCCTGATGATCTGACGATAGCTGCTCGCATCTCAGCATGTCTAGCGGACATTTCTAGCTGGATGAAGGACCATCACCTTCAACTAAACCTAGCTAAGACAGAACTGCGTGTTGTTTCAGCAAACCCATCGTTTCATCACAATTTCACCTTCCAATTAGGCTAATCAACCATAGCTCCTTCAAAAACAGCCAGAAACCTTGGAGTTGTGATTGATGATAAGCTGAATTTCACAGACCACATTACTAAAACTGCCCGGTCCTGTAGATTTGCATTATATAATATTAAGAAGATCAGGCCCTTTCTCTCGGAACATGCAACACAACTCCTTGTTCAGGCTCTTGTTCTGTCCAGACTTGACTATTGCAATGCTCTCTTGGCAGGTCTTCCAGCCAGTTCCATCAAACCTCTACAATTAATCCAAAATGCTGCTGCAAGATTAATCTTTAATGAGCCGAAAAGAACGCACGTCACACCTCTGTTCATCAATTTGCACTGGCTACCAATAGCTGCTCGCATTAAATTCAAGGCATTAATGTTTGCCTACAGAACCACCTCTGGCTCTGCACCCCTTTACCTAAATTCATTACTTCAGACTTATGTGCCCTCTAGAAGCTTGCGTTCTGCAAGTGAACGACGCATTACTGTACCATCCCAAAGAGGCACAAAATCCCTTTCACGGACTTTTTCATTAACTGTTCCCATCTGGTGGAATGACCTCCCTAACTCAATCCGAGCAGCTGAATCCTTACCCATCTTCAAAAAACGGCTAAAAACACATCTCTTCCATCTTTATTTGACCCTCTAACTCTAGCACTCTCTATTCTAAATTAATTTGATCTAATCTGTCTTCTTTTTATATATATAAAAAAACACAAACATTTGACCCTCTATCAATTGCATATTTATTCTCTAACTGCTAGCTTTTCTTATAAAACTAACACTAAGTTTAATGTTTCTATATTTTACATATTAGTTAAAAAAAAAAAAATCCTTCCTACGTGTACTGCGTTAGGCTAACCAGGACTTGTAATGGCACTTGCATGTTGTTGCTCTTTTGTTGGTTTTGATTGCTTCTATAATGTCCTCATTTGTAAGTCGCTTTGGATAAAAGCGTCTGCTAAATGACTAAATAAATAAATAAATAAATATACACCTAGGATGGCTTGTGGGGGAATAAATCATGTGGTAATTTTCATCTATGGGTGAGCTAACCCTTTACTTGCACTCAGTGTGAAAGACCCTTAAGCCTTTGAAAGCCAAACGATACTAATGAATGAGGAAAACACAGTTAAATCAACTGTTGAAGAAACCATCAGGCTCCAATGGCACGGCTTCCCAGGAACGATCCAGCTCGAGTTAATGATTACAGGAAACATCTGTCTCTATCAGTACATGCTAAACTCCTTCTCAGGGTTTCTGCCAATGTGTGTTTGGCTCGTACAGGGTTGAGAGGCTCTGCAGCATGTCGAAGGCTCCGGGTGTGATGGTGGTCAGCGTGTTGTCGTAGAGCGACAGCAGACGGACGTTGTGCAAGCCCGTGAAACTGTTGTTGTGAATGCAGCTGATGCGATTGTTGCGCAGCATTCTAGAACAGAAAGATGTGAAGATGAATTTGCACAAATAAACCATGCATTATGGCCGTATCTGATTGGTTTTTGACACAAGCTGGGCTCACAGCATGCGCAGGCCGTCCAGTCCTCTGAATATCCCGCTGTGCACTGAATCCAGCTGGTTCGCCGTCAGGTGCAGCTCGTTGACCGAAGACGCCCCCTCAAACGCCCCGTCCTCGATCTCTGAGATCTTATTGTTGCTCAGGTTTCTGCAGATCACACCATAATGTCAGTGAAGCATCGGGAGCAGAGCATCACACGGGTGAGAGAGCATCCACTTACATTTTCTTCAGGTGAGAAAGCGTCTTGAAAGCACCTGTGGCCTCTATCGCCGTGATCTCATTATTATTGAGACGCCTGGAGAAAACAGATTAAATAACACAAACAGCCCTCACCAAAATTAACCATGGTTTCTCTGCTGAAAAACAGCAATGGAAACCATCAGAGAGTTTGTAATGATTTTACTGGTTATAATGGGAATTGTATTGGTTTTAATGGAAACTGTAATGGTCCCTGTTGGTCTCTACTGGTAATTGGTCACCTTTTATCGATTGGTGGCTTGTTAAAACCACTAAATCCTAATGGAATATGAACACATACCGGAAACTATTTTTTAATGATGTTAATGGATAAAAGTTGATAGTTTGTAAAGGTACTTGTAGTGGAAACCATTAGAATTTCTGAGATGGTTTATATTGTTTATTAAGCAGGGCTTACTAACAAAACCAAAAAATAAAAACATGGTTATTATAGTTAAACCATGGTACCACAAATGTGACCCTGGAGCACAAGACCAGTCTTAAGTCGCTGGGGTATATTTGTAGCAATAACCAAAAATACATCGTATGGGTCAAAATTATGAATTTTTATTTTATGTCAAAAATCTTTAGAATATTAAGATCATGTTCCATGAAGATATTTTTGTAAATTTCCTACCATAAATATATCAAAACATAATTTCTGATTAATAATATGCATTGCTAAGAACTTCATTTGAACAACTTTAAAGATAATTTTCTCAATATTTAGATGTTTTTGCACCCTCAGATTCCAGATTTACAAATATTGTCCTATCATAACAAACCATACAGATGATGTATACATCTAAATGTGGAAAAAAAAAGACTCTTATGACTGGTTTTGTGCTCCAGGGTCACAAATTAACCATGATTTCACTAGACTTACCATAGTTTAACCATGGTATTTGTAGTAAAATTGTTATACAAATGGTAACCAATACAGCAAAAATACATAGTTACTACACTTTTACTACAGTAAAAGCATGGTTAGTGTTTGTAAGGGGTTGTACTCCTGGCAGTCATTGGCAGGTGTGAGGTGTTCTTACAGTTCAGTGGTGGATGCTGGGATGTGCTCAGGGATGTGGTTCAGCCGTAGACTGGAGCAGTCCACTACATTGGACTCGCAGCGGCATTTGGCTGGACAGACGGGGTCATTATTACAGTCGCTGCTCAGCCTGGTGTCCTCCGTTCCTGCAGCAAACACAACACGCCTCGCAATGAGACGTGGCCAGGGAAACCTCAGAAGAGCTGTTATCTAATGAGTGTTCAATAATTAAAGCACACGCACACTCCGGGAGACAGCGAGTGCTTGTCAGCGCAACCACCCCACAGTCGGGGGGGAATGAGTCATCATGATTTCTTACTTTGTTGTCCTGGAATTAAAGCAGCTGCTCAAACACAGACTATAAAGAAAACCAAGGCTTGGTGTCATGTTAATGAATGCGGTGCACACTCACCTGGGATGACGTACTGCCCTTTATCTGTGATGGAGACACAAATAGACAATAATCACAAAAACTAATAGCGTCTCCGAATACATATACATTCGCAGACGAGCTTTGAAAAATCAACTGTGTCAATGATGAAAGGCAACAGAAATTGTTGCACATTAAAAACGAAATATGTCAATCACGTTTTTACACACATTAAAAAAAATTCAGGTCAGGTATGATTTTCTGCATTTTCGCATGTTCGCCGGTTCCCGCCTCCTTCCTTCCCGTATCTACCAACCTCGTTACACTGGTGCCGAAACCCGGGATGAAGGAGGGACACGCTGTCAAAGAGCCCTCGCTGCTGAGGGGAATCGTGGTGCTGAGGAGATCGGGCAGCAGGAAGTGGCGGAGACTGCCAGTGGCTGCCCGAAGCGGTGGTGCTGGAGCAAAAGAAGAACAGGTGGGACGGAACGAAGACTCGCTGCCGTGCTCCTGGGTCGAGGAGGGGTGGCTGCCGTCGGAGAGGGAGCGGAGGAGTCGCCCCGTTCGCCTGGAGGCCGAAGCCTGCTGCCATCCGCCATGCTTGGGGAGGAGCAGGGAACGGGGGGCTCGCTGCCGGCTGCCCTCGACCGGAGGAGCCACCGCCGTCCGCCAGGAGGCGGATGAGCATCGGGCCGTCCACCAAAGAGGTCCAGTACCATCGCATGGCACCGCGAGTGAGCCGCTCAGCGGAGTGAGGACCGAGCGGCAGTGTGTCCGGGAACCGGACCGAGATGTTTTTTTTTTCCCTCTCTCCCCTCTCTCTCTTCTCTGTCACTCCTCATCCTTCCGTCTCCTTTTCTCTCGCCTCGTCTGTCCGTACCCCCAGATCGCCGCGGCCGCCCTGACGGGCTCCCCCCGGGAGAGGGGGAGGGGGGGAGTAGAGCGCAGTCTCGTGGGTACCCCCCGGCCTGCGAGGGGCGATGGGGGTATGTGACGAGTGGGGCGGGGCCGAGAGCCGTGGGAACGGAGCGAGGCCGGTGGAGTAAATGGTAATGAATGACACCTGCGCCACTCACCGGTCTCGAATCCCACGGAGGAGCTACGGAAGGATAAAAGGAGGAGTGACGACAGTGGAAGGAGAGAGAGGACCAGGCCTGGAGTTTTAGTTTATGTTTTGTGTGCGGCAGTCGTCCGTGAGGGGCTGCCGCTTTTCTGTTATGTTTGTTTATTTGATTATTAAATGTTTGAATGTTCGCCGGTTCCCGCCTCCTTCCTTCCCGTATCTACCAACCTCGTTACAGTTACATTTATATAGCGCTTTACTAGACACTCAAAGCGCTTTACATAGTAAGGGGCTATCTCTTCATCCACCACCAATGTGCAGCATCCACTTGGATGATGCGACGGCAGCCATAGTGCGCCAGAACGCCCACCACACACCATCTTACTGGTGGAGAGGAGACAGAGTAATGAAGCCAATCAGTTTATGGGGATGATTAGGAGGCCATGATGGTCAGAGGCCAGTGGGCTAGTTTGGCCAGGATGCCGGGGTAACACCCCTACTCTTTTTCAAAAGACATCCTGGGATTTTTAATGACCACAGAGAGTCAGGACCTCGGTGTAACGTCTATTCCGAAGGATGGTGCTTTTTCCAGTATAGTGTCCCCTTCACTATACTGGGGCATTAGGACCCACACAGACCACAGGGTGAGCAACCCCTGCTGGTCTCACTAACACCTCTTCCAGCAGCAACCTAGTTTTCCCAGGAGGTCTCCCATCCAGGTACTGACCAGGCTCAACCCTGCTTAGCTTCAGTGGGCAACCGGTCTTGGGCTGCAGGGTGATATGGCTGCCGGATATGGCTGTGATATGGTCTGTCATTGCCAAAACAACACCGTGAGCACAAAACCTGATGTGTTTTTGAAAGAAGTATCTTTTTGCTCACCAAGGCTTGTTTTATTTGATCAAAAATACAGTCAGACAATACTTGTGTGAAACATTATTAAAATTTAAGAACATTTGTTTGTGTGAAATTGCTCAAAAGTGACAAAAAAGTTATGATTTTTCTATTTCAAATAAATGCTTTGAATCTTTTAGACTTTTTATTAATCTGTGAATCCTGAAAAATACAACGTATGATGGTTTCCACAAAAATATTGGGCAGAATTAATTAAATAATAATAATCAGACATTTTTAGCATATTATTATGATTTCTGAAGGATCGTGTGACACTGAAGACTGAAATAATGATGCTGAAAATACAGCTTTGATCACAGGAATAAATTACAGTTTACATAAAATAACGCTATTTTAACTGTATTTAAAATCAAATAAATGCAGCCTTGGTGACTTCTTTCAAAAACATGAATAATTCTGAACTGCTATAGTGTATATCATATATATGTATATATATATATTAGTGTATATATAGTGTGTGTGTTCTTTTTTTAGGATTACTGATAACTACTGCCGTTTGATTGATCTATTTTAATTTGACATAAATTATGTATGAATTTCATATGTCTTTATAGGTATTTACTTTAGTTTTAGTTTTAATACATTGTATTTATTTTAGTAACGTTACTTCAACATACTGCATGAAAATGAAATACCATATATATATATATATGGGGGTGTTTGGCTTAGTGTCATGTTAGAATCATTTTTATACTCATGCCTTTGGTTGTTTTAATATTTTGAAATGTTTTTAGCTTTATTTTTTGTTTTCATTTAAATGTTAAGTTTTGAAATGTTGTTGTATGCATTTGTCATTTTATTTAATTTCTCAATTTTCTTAAATTTGTGTGTATATATAGTATTTATAGACTTGTAACTTATAGTTTTAGTTACTTTTTCTTATTTGTAAGTCGCTTTGGATAAAAGCGTCTGCTAAATGACTAAAAAGTAAAAAAGTAAAAGTAAAAAATATTCATCCGCTGCTATACTGTGTTCACCTGCAGACTGTGCTTGATCGAGTGGAAAACTACTCATCAGTACAGTACAGTAAGAGGTCTGTGTGATGACTCAGTGTGTGTCATGATGTTGTGAATGGTGGTCTACACAGTGATGTTGTGTGCAGTGCTGTACCGGAGCAGCGGAACTTCTTGCTCTTGATCTGGCCGATGCGTTTGTTGGCGAGCCGGCGAGGGCTGGTGCAGCGGGCGCCGCTGGTCTCGATGGGGTTGGAGCGCAGGTAGTCGGCCAGCCACTTCAGATTACAGTCACAGATGAAGGGATTCTGAGCCAAATGACTGCAGTGACACAAACACGTGCACCTGATCAGCATCCACACGTTTACAGAGATATTTACACAGTTCTTCATATTTAACATCACTTCAGGAATGACTGGATGAACGGGTGCAGAAACACGTCAAACGTGATCATGAATCCACCAGAAACTTTGCCTTAACCTCCTGCAGTTTACATGAGTGAAGCTGTAATCTGTTATTTGCTAGACTTTTTATAAATATGTTCAGAGGATATAGTGTGTGTGTGTGTGTGTGTGTGTGTGTGTGTGTGTGTGTGTGTGTGTGTGTGTGTGTGTGTGTGTGTGTGTGTGTGTGTGTGCAACTTCTGTGTGTGTGTGGTGTGTGTGTGTGTGTGTGTGTGTGTTGTGTCAACTTCTGTCTTTTGTTGTGCTGCTGTGCGGTTTGTGATTGTAGCTCTGCTTTTTTTCTTTTAATCTTTACCTTACTTTCACTCTGTTGTTTAAAGTGATAATATATAACTTAATTCTCACCATATTTCTGTTATTATCTATCAAACTAATTTGATTGCTCGCTTCTAAAAACCGCGTTGCTATTCGCGCCTATTATTGTTTTCTTTTTTCTCGCTCCGTTTTCATTTCTCTCTCGCTCCGTTTTTCACGAGTTCATCAAACAACAGTGGTAAGTGGAGTGGTAAGTTAAGCTGGTATCGTTCATCAATCACAGTGAGTAATGGCTTCTTCTCCTGCTATTGTTATTTGCACAGTTTGCTACGTGTACAGTTTATCTATCTCTGTCGGCGATGAGGGATTCACATGTGATAAATGCAGGGAAATAGTTAGGCTGACAGAGAAGGTTTTAGAACTAGAGACACGCATCCAAACTTTAGTTGAGGACAGTAAGAATGTGAGGGCTGTAGATACTGCTTTGGATGTGACTAGCTCAGGGACTTCTGTACATTGTTCGGTTCCGGTAGAGCCCATGCAGCAGGGCAACTGGGTGACTGTGAGGCAGCATAGTCGCGGGTCAAAACACCGCTCTTCCGTTCCGATCAGAACATCAAACAGGTTCTCCCCACTCAGTGACGCATCCACTGAGAAACCTGGTGAAAGTGCTCTAGTTATTGGCGATTCTATTGTACGGAACGTGAAAATAGAGACACCAGCCACCATAGTTCATTGTTTACCGGGAGCCAGAGCGCCTGACATCTTGGCAAATTTAAAAGTGCTGGCTAATGCTAAACGTAAATTCAGTAAGATTGTTATCCACGCCGGCGCTAATGATGTTCGACTTCGCCAGTCAGAGATCACTAAATATAATGTTAAAGAGGTGTGTGAACTTGCAAGTATGATGTCAGACACTGTAATATGCTCTGGCCCCCTCCCTGCTTACCGGGGTGATGAGATTCATAGCAGAATGTCATCATTAAATGACTGGATGTCTAAGTGGTGCCCGCAAAACAACATAGGTTTTATAGACAATTGGACGAGTTTTTGGGGCAGACCTGACCTGTTGAAAAGAGATGGTGTTCATCCCTCCTGGGGTGGTGCCGCTATTCTCTCTAGAAATTTGGCACATAGTCTTAGAGTTCATACTTGACTAAATGGAGCCCAGGTCAGGAAGCAGACAGACTGGCTAAACCGACCATCTGCTAGCCGCCTCACGTCACAGAAGTCAGTTAATTCTCAGCACATAGAGACTCCTTCACCTAGATATCACACTATAGAGACTGTGTCTGTTCCCGAACTAGAAAATACAGAAAACGTCAAAAACTATTTATGAGTAACCATTTAATTGATGTTCAACAAATAAAAAATGTTGACAATACACAGAAAGAATTGATAAAACTTGGCTTACTAAATATCAGGTCCCTTTCTACAAAAGCACTTTTTGTAAATGATTTGATTAATGATCATAACCTAGATTTGCTCTGTTTGACAGAAACATGGCTAAAACCAGATGAATACATTATTTTAAACGAGTCCACCCCCCCCCCACGATTACTGTTACAAAAATGAGCCGCGTATAAAAGGAAAAGGGGGAGGTGTTGCTACAATTTATAACAATATTTTCAGTATTTCTCAGAAGACAGGCTTTAAGTATAACTCCTTTGAAGTAATGGTGCCTCATATACAATTATCTAGAGAA
>JAPDDN010000245.1:77500-82500 GCA_027422405.1 Ptychobarbus kaznakovi
TTTCCATACAGAACCCTGAACACCGAAGAGACCAAACACACACATCCTTACTGCTAAAGATCATCCATCCCAGTGCTGCAACTGACTGATGTTAAAATATGCAATGTTCTTGGTTCACATTATAAATACATTTCTGGTATTGAAATGCTTCACTTTAGCAGTTTAAATGATTTCAAACAATAAAAAGGGACTTTTTTATTTTTGCATCAGAAAAAGTTTGTTCAAAAATGTACATTTACTCACTCTCTAAAAATGTATATGAGTTTGTTTCTTCATCAGGTTTGTAGAAATGTGTCTCAGCAGTTGAGTGCTCTGCAGTGAATGGGTGCCGTCAGAATGAGAGCTGATATAAACATCACAATCAGTTAACTATCTGGAGAAGACAAACACTGTGTGTTTGTAAGAAGCAAATCCACATATATGTTTCAAGCTGTTTTGTCTTGTAAACGCTGCAGATTTCTCTCCTGATTCAGACCAGAACACTTTTTCACTGGAGGAAGAGTTATTATGGATTATCAGAATCAGAATCAATCAGAATGAGCTTTATTGGCCAGGTATGTTTACACATACGAGGAATTTGTTATAGTGACAAAGCTCCACAGTGCAACAGAATGACAACAACGGGACAGGACACAGACAACAAAATAACAATATACAAATATACAAATAGGCAATGTACAAAATTGCAAAAACACTATGCAATACAGATGTGTGTACAGGTCTGACGTGCAAATTTGAAATGGAAAAATTTTTATACAAAATATTATATATGTATGTGTGGTGAATAAATAGTTGTAAAATAGTTCCACGTTAATGTCAGGTGTTCATGAGATGGATTGCTTGGGGGAAGAAACTGTTCCTGTGTCTGGTCGTTCTGGTGCTCAGAGCTCTGTAGCGTCGACCAGACGGCAGCGGTTCAAAGAGGGAGTGTGCTGGATGTGCGGGGTCCAGAGTGATTTTGCCAGCCCTTTTGCTCACTCTGAAAGTGAGTGTTTGACTTATGAACTCGTGTTTGAGTTAAAAACGTCTTAATGCTGGATTAGTTTCAGCTTTGTCTTCTCCAGATGTTAACGGATGGACTGTGGATTATTGTGATGTTCTTATCAGCTCTCATTCTGACGGCACCCATTCACTAATGAGATATTTCTACACACCTGATGAAGAAACAAACTCATCTACATCTCGGATGGACTGAGCATGAATACATTTTCAGCAAATTTTCATTTTTGGTTAAACAGTTTCTTTAAGGTTGCGATTAAACAAAAGTAGCAACAGATCTTTTTTTTTCAATATTGTGTGATGTACAAAAAATGTAACATATGCATGGATAAATTGTTCACAATAAGATGCATTTACCAAACAGGTTGCATAAGTTTTCACTTCATGCATATTTTAAGATATAAAATGTAACCAAATCCACTGACTTATAAAATCTCAAACGGATGGAACTGAATTAAAAATGACAGCGTACAAACATACAGCACTTTGGTGATGTCCAGAAAGTTAGGATGTTGTCATGAATATTAATGAGTTTACGTCCAGAAAGGTTACCTAGCAAAGTCTGCATGGCCTAGTTAATATTCATGAGATACACAACAAACAACCCATCACAGCACTCAAAACTGCTTCTGACGCTCTAAACACAACATCCTTTACGGTAAACACGCACACACGCACACGCACGCACGCTCACATGCACACACACACACACACTCACACACACACACACACACACACACACACACACACACACACACACACACACACACACACACACACACACACACACACACACACACACACACTCTCTCCTCTCTCACACACACTCACTCACACAACACACACACACACACACACACACACACACACACACACACACACACACACACACACACACACACACACACACACACACACACACACACACACACACACACACACACACACACACACACACACACACACACACACACACACACACACACACACACACACACACACACACACACACACACACACACACACACACACACACACACACACACACACACACACACACACACACACACACACACACACACACACTCTCTCTCTCTCTCACACACACACACACTCACAGTGAGTTTAGAGAGCGCAGGCTCTGGAAGGCGTCAGGAGCGAGCTCAGAAATCTGGTTGTTGCTGAGATCTCTGTAAAGAGAGACAGAGGAGAATGAAGACACGCTTCAGTAGATGATCAGAAGTGAAGAGAGCTGGCCTGCATCATGCTGGGCCGGGGCAGTGTTCGGCTCCTGTGGCTGTAGGTATGTACATGTGTAGCTCCGAACCGCCGGCCCTGCTGTGGTGGGGACTATTAGTAAACGGCAGGCATTACAGGCCCCGGAGAAGACTTTAATAAGCCTGCGGTCTAGCCCCCAAACCACACGCCAGTTCAGCATGGCAAACAGAGATGTTATGGGAATTTGCAGAGTGGTCTGGATCCGGGTTTTCACAAGCTGTGCTACATGTCACACTGTTTAAATTGGTCAGGCTGGTTTCTGCTGGTTCAAGGTGGTCTACCACATCAACCTCGTCTCCAGCGGTTCATTTAGAGCAGGTTACAAGTCATCCAGCATCTGCCCGAGCTTCATCTGACTGAATACACTGGATTCTGATGTCTATAAAAAGTACATGAGAGGAGTGTAGTGCTTTCTGCAAACTTACATTCTGCGCAGTTTCTTATAAGGAGAAAACGCTCCTGGAGGGATGGATTTGATGCTGTTTTGTTCCAGTCGTCTGCGAAAATAAAAATGCAGACGTTATTGCAACATTGACATGTGTTTGCTCTCGGTTTTGTCTCACTGCCATCTCAAACCCACGTATCAGCCAAAGTCTTGAGTGGATCCGTGCACCACTTTCTGTTCGGTTCACTACCAGCTTTATTGGATCATTAGAAATGGCTACTTCAAGTGCTCATCATTTCATGCCATAGAGTGTATTCTATACATGCATGCATGAAGCTAGCTAATTCCCAAAGCTTTAGTTTGCAGATTTAAATGCTTTATTTTTCAAAGAAGAAGAATAAACAATCACTGCATACTTAGTATCACCGAATAAGATTTTCATTCTGGACAAGTCAGCGCTGGTTGCTTAAAGCCGGAGTCAGTCTGTAGATACGCAGTCATAGTTTTGTGTGTAACAGACACAGACTCTTATTTTTTATCTTCAGACTATGATCCAGTCCAGATGGAGGAGATCAAGCATGTTTGATATGCAGGACTGATTCTAGAACATGTTTCTGCATGAGCTTGTTGTAAAGGTCTGGTAGTGTGTGATATATTTAATGTATAACGCCCAGTTTTTCTCTATAACCGTTTACAAAGTCGGCAAGTGTGTGATGCATAGTTGTTGAAATGAAAGTTGTGTAATGAATTCCAGACGTAATATAGTATATACTGTCCATTTGCAAGATGATTGACAAGTAGACTACAATCACAAACTGATGGAGAAACATTTGCTTCTTCTAAAATAACTTTTTAAATGCAGTGCTTAAACATGTAAATACTGCATACAGTAATTCTTCCAAAAGTAGACGTGTGTATGATTTCTGTGGCCTGGCTGGAACGAGCTGTCATAGGAAACAATCACTCTCTTGTGGCAGAGGCTTGGAGAACAGAGCTGATATAGATGGATGCGGAGCGTCTTTGGATGTCATTAGTGTCTGGGTTAGGTTAGGGTCTTTGGATGTCATTAGTGTCTGGTTTAGGTTAGGGTTAGGGTCTTTGGATGTCATTAGTGTCTGGGTTAGGTTAGGGTTAGGGTTTTTGGATGTCATTAGTGTCTGGTTTAGGTTAGGGTCTTTGGATGTCATTAGTGTTTAGGTTAGGGTTTGGTCTTTGGATGTCATTGGTGTCTGGTTTAGGTTAGGGTTAGGGTCTTTGGATGTCATTAGTGTCTGGTTTAGGTTAGGGTCTTTGGATGTCATTAGTGTCTGGTTTAGGTTAGGGTTAGGGTCTTTGGATGTCATTAGTGTCTGGTTTAGGTTAGGGTCTTTGGATGTTATTAGTGTCTGGTTTAGGTTAGGGTCTTTGGATGTCATTAGTGTCCGGTTTAGGTTAGGGTTAGGGTCTTTGGATGTCATTAGTGTCTGGTTTAGGTTAGGGTCTTTGGATATCATTAGTGTCTGGTTCAGGTTAGGGTTAGGGTCTTTGGATGTCATTAGTGTCTGGTTTAGGTTAGGGTTAGGGTCTTTGGATGTCATTAGTGTCTGGTTTAGGTTAGGGTTGGGATCTTTGGATGTCGTTAGTGTCTGTGGGGGCTGTCGGTGTTATTAAAGCTCTGTTTTAATGGCACACCCTGAAGGTTCAGGCCACAGTGCTGTAAAGAAAGCAGTCGTTTTCAGTCGAAAAACCCTGGTTTAAAACAGGAAAGTCATTTGTCAGGGTCATTTAGTGCCTTCAGAGCCACAGGCAATAACAGTTTGACTTGAACACTTGCAGAATTCCCCTTCGCCTCAAAAGCAGGGCACTCGTTGGGAAATATAGAAACGTAATTTACATTCTTTAGATTGCAGTGATTCCAGACAGCACATTCCTGTGGTCGTCTCTCCGCGGACCACGCTTTTCAGTCTCTGCAAGCGTGTCCAAATACATCTGTCCTAGATCATGCGACTGTAATCGACAGATCACGAGCGGCTGTAGTTCCTTCTCTTACATCTGGAAGTAGTGCGGCATAATTGTCAGGGTTCTGTCACTTCAGTCTAGTGTCATTCATGGTTTTGTGACAGAGCCCTGAAACTACTCCCGTCATGTCCGGGTTTTCATGTGAGCGCGCGGCTTCGAGTGTGCTCGAGTCGCGCGCTCTCTCTCGTCTGCGTACATTGTTTTGTGTGGAGCGTGGTGTTTGGATCCGGCACTCATGTCTTGAGTTTCGGTTCGTGTCGGGGTTCGGACACTCGCGCTCCATTTTCTGTCATTGTGTGAGTGCGCGGTCTCGAGTTCGCTCGGCACCGCGCACTCTTGT
>JAPDDN010000245.1:85000-92500 GCA_027422405.1 Ptychobarbus kaznakovi
AACACCGCCGTCTTCAGACTGACCTGCAGAAGCACATTTGCATTGAATAAGAAGCGGTTGTGAGTAATAAAGTGTAAAGTTAGCAGACGAGAACTAGTCATTGTTCGTCCCTTCAGACGAGAGGAATGCACTGATGCAGACTGGAAGGCTTGTTTACCTGAACAGCTGAATTCGTGTTTCTGGATCTCGGCTACATTAAGTCCTCGTAGCGGAGCCGGAGCGCTGCACTGGGTGAACAGACCGATGGTCGGCCGCTCGCGCAACCACTGCGACAACCAGGCCAGATTGCAGTCGCAGTTCAGGTTGTTGGAATGTAAACGGCTGAAGGTGGAAAATGGCTGCATTAACTGTGGGTTATTGTGATGTTTTATCAGCTCTCATTCTGACGGCACCCATTCACTACAGAGCATCCATTGCTGAGACACATTTCTACAAATCTACATCTTGGATAGCCTGAGGACATTTTCAGCTAATGTTTGTTTTTAGGTCAACTATTGCTTTATTGGTGTTTGCTCAGTGCTTGGCTAATAAAAGCAGCAGCAGATCATGTTGTGTTTTGGGTACCGGTCTCCCACCAGGCTTCTTGACTAGATTAAACACAGCCGGCTTTAGCAGACAGGCCATGCTGGTCCAACACCAGACCAGCATAAACCGTCTGGACCATGCTGTGCTAAGCCTGTCACTGAGCTTTGCTAACGCCACTAGCCAATGATCTTTACCCAGTAGCTCCGTGATCTGATCAGAAGGGTTGTTTCTGTTAGGACACATGCTGATTCCCTCTGTTTCAAAACGTTCGACAGAAACAGGGAACATACGAACTGACTGCAGATTTCATTCTCTAACACTTCACGCATATTCCTGAACTTATATTTACAGTTTTTTTGGATTGCTTACACACTAAAATTAAAAGTAGCACACTATTAGCAAAACCTTACACTCAAGAAGCAAAACATCAGCCCATATTTGCACAACTATAAGCACATTGTCAACCTCACACTTGTTGCAAAACTCTACACACAGTGATTTGCAAAACACTAAACACACTTAACATACATTACACACAAAAATCTATCATGAAGTCACTTCCTTGCAATACCAAAGCACTGACTGTCAAATTACCGCACCGTCCAACCAATTGGTTCAACACAGACATCAGGTGTGCAAACACTTGTTTGCTTAATTGTAGACACACCAATCAGGTGTATAAGCACTATAAAAAGCAGCAGGTGAGTTCATCGGTCTTCAAGCACAATGGAAAGAGTCAGAGAAAGAGTAAGACGAGGAGAATGAGGACGAGGACGAGGACGAGGAGGAGGACAAGGAGGGGGAGGAAGAGGAATCAACAGAGGAGGAATCAACAGAGGAAGAGGAAGAGATGGAGGCCATGCTGGAGGTAGAGGTAGAGGAAGAGGAAGACAAGAAGGTGCTCAAAGAGGACCGAATCTGACAAATGAGATCCGCGCAACACTGGTTGACCACGTTGTCAACCACGGCCTGACGCTGAGGCAGGCTGGACTGCGAGTACAGCCAAATCTAAGCCGATACACAGTGGCAAGTGTGATAAGAACATTTCGACTGGAAAATAGGTATTGTATTGTAAAAGTATCATCATATCAAAAATATCTGCACGGTTTCAGTAACTGCTTACAGTACTGTATTCTATGCACTATCAGCACTTCTGTTACCTTTTCCTGTGAAATTACTGTATTGTATACTTTTTTTTTCTACATAGGATTGAGGGTCAGGAACGACAAGGGGGAAGGCCTCCTATGTTCACAGAACAGCAAGAGAGGGAGATAGTAAACATGGTTTTGGCCAACAATGCTATAACACTCAATCAGCTCCAAGCTAACATTGTCAATAACCATGCCAGTTTCAACGATATCCATCAGGTCTCAACATCAACACTGGCACGCATCCTAAAAAAAAACATATTCAAATGAAGCAAATTTATCGAGTGCCTTTCGAGCGCAATTCTGAAAGGGTGAAACGACTGCGGCATGATTATGCAGAGGTATGTATTCACTTTAGCAGTGTGATCTTGCATACTGTCTCATAATCTTTTACTGTACTGTAATATGTATACTAGATCTACACTGAACTACACAATTTTGCTTGACACTGTTCTTCAGGGAGTTTTACGAATGGATGGAGAGGAGATCCAGCATGAGTTCATTTACGTAGATGAGGCTGGGTTCAACCTGATGAGAACACGAAGGAGGGGAAGAAACATCATTGGCCACAGGGCTATAGTCAATGTCCCAGGGAAACGTGGGGGTAATATAACACTCTGTGCAGCCATTACACAGAATGGGGTCCTCCACCGCCATGCCCATATGGGCCCTTACAACACAGCACTCATACTTACATTCTTGGACCAATTGCACAACATAAGTGGAAGATATAGGACAGCAGCAAATCAAATCGATCATATGCAATACATTGTTGCCTGGGACAATGTGTCTTTCCACCGCTCTGCTCTGGTTCAGAACTGGTTTCAGCAACATCCACATTTCACCGTCCTATATCTTCCACCATACTCTCCATTCCTCAACCCTATAGAAGAGTTTTTCTCGGCATGGCGGTGGAAGGTATATGATCTCCGTCTCCAGGCTGAGGTACCCCTCATCCAAGCCATGGAGGAGGCCTGTGACCAGATGGAGGTAGCAGCAATGCAAGGATGGATTCGTCATTCAAGACATTTCTTTCCAAGGTGTCTTGCTAATGACAACATTGCCTGCGATGTTGATGAAATTCTCTGGCCAGATCCAGCTAGGCGAAGAGATAATGTCTAGGTTTTTTTTTTTTTTTTTTTTACAGTAAACTTACAGTACAATACGTAAAGTGACATTTTGTTACAGTATTATGAATCTCCATGTCAACATTTTGGGCGTGTTGAGAAATAAATGAGTTTCTTCAGTCTGCAACATTGGTCTTGTGTAGTGGTTGGTGGATTTACATTATATTTGTACTTTGTTGATGGTAGCCTACTCTAATCATAGGGAAGTAGAAGTGCTAAAAGTGTTTTAGGTTTATCACAGCAGAGTGTAACTCGTGCAAACAGAGTATAGTAAATGTGAAACGTGTTTCATATGGTAACAAAGTGTGGTTTTTAAACAGAAGTGTATAGTTTTTACAAGAGTGTTTAATTATGCAAAGGATCTGTAGTGTTTTGTTAATTGGGTGTGTGGTTGTGCTAATTGTGTGTAGTGTTTTGAAAACACGGGCCCTGTTTTGAAAATCGTGCTTAAGCAATCCAAAAAAACTGTAATGGAAACCTGTCCATTTCATAGCACAAATCTGAATAACAAAATAAATAAATAATCCAGATCAAATTGAGAAAGAAGCTCAATGAGGTAAAACAGTTCACAAATTCCAGAGAAATACAGCAGAATATACATTTCATAAAAAAACAGTGTGGGAGGGTGTTTATTTCTGTGTTGTGTGTGTGTGTGTGTGTTTTCACGTGTTGTGTATGTGTGTGTTTTCACGTGTTGTGTGTGTCTTCACGTGTTGTACGTGTGTGTGTGTGTTTGTGTGTTTTGACGTGTTGTGTGTGTGTGTGTGTGTGTGTTTTCACGTGTTGCGCATGTGTTTTCACATGTTGTACGTGTGTGTGTGTGTGTATGTGTGTTTTCACGTGTTGCGCGTGTGTTTTCACATGTTGTACGTGTGTTGTGTTGTGTGTGTGTGTGTGTGTGTGTGTGTGTGTGTTTTGACGTGTTGCGCGTGTGTTTCCGTCACTCACAAGGTCCTGAGCTTGGGCATGTGGTTGAAGCTGGACACTGGGATGCTGCTGATGTTGTTGTTGTTCAGGGTTCTGCGAAACATCAGACAGACTATTAATGATTGTTCCTAACGATATTTTCTTCTGATTATGAACCAGTTCAACATTAAATAATCCAGTCTTCTCTCTTAACAATTCACTTTATGATGCCCTCAGCATGAGGACAGGTTTTACTGTGAGGTTAAATTGATGTAAAGTCAAGAAAACTGAACGGTGAGATTGCTCAGAATAATGTCTAATTAGGTAAATGCACTGAATTTTAAAATGTATAATTTACATCACTAATTTAACTCATGAATTCAATAGTCATGATCCTCGATATATCATAAACATTTGAGCATCTCTAAAGGCAGTCAGTCCTGCAGTTTTCTTCACTCGTCACACAGTTTCTGAAAGCACACACCACATCTGACCCTGCAGTCTTCAGTCGCTGGGTGAAATGGCTGCCGACTACAGTTCTAATGACTACAGTAATCATCTGAGTGACTGTACTGGTGCAACAGAAACAGCACCCATTATGAATGAGATCACAGTGAACGATCAGGCCTCGTCACACAGATCAATGATGGATGCTGAAGATTGTAAAACATATTTTGTGATATACTCACAAGACTTCAAGTCCACGAAGCGCGCGGAAAGCGCCGTCCTCGATGCAGCTGATGTGATTCTTGTCTAACTGACTGTAACACACAGTGAAAGGACGGTTAGACATGGGTTGGTTTAGTGATCTCTGTGCTGACGTGTCATGAGCGCTCACAGGTTCTTGATGTCCGTCGCTCCTCTGAAGGCCTTTCGAGGAATCGCCTGGATGAAGTTCTCACTCAAGTCTCTGGAAGAAGAGAACATCTTGGATTAAATACATTATGTAACACGCACACACACACACACACACACACACACACACACACACACACACACACACACACACACACACACACACACACACACACACACACACACACACACACACACACACACACACACACACACACACACACACACATCTGAGAAAGCAAGTTTCAAGCTGAGGCTTAATGAAGCTTAGTATTGAGCACAAAATCACCATCAAAGTATCATTAAATATGTCCATATTTCATATAGAGAAAGACCAAAAACAGCTGTAATGATGATCAGCCTGAAGAAAAATATTAAATGGTTGCATATCGTACAAGTCTTCAGCATCATGCACTGAATATGAGGCTGAACACGAAACAAAGGACCAGCAGTAATTACAGACGGAGCACGTTTGTGAAAATCAACACACAGACGTGTCACCGCATCCTAAATCCTGTGGTCATGCTTTAAAGTGATCGTCTGCCGAGCACAAAGCTCTCTGGGTAATCTGAGCGGATTACACACCGGCGTTTAAGAGGCTAATTGTGTATCTCTCAACACATTCCTCTTCCAACACTCACTGCCCTCACAACATTACACTTCAGTGTGGGTTTTTAATGGATCTACCTGAATAAACCATGTCAAATCTCCTAAATCAATTAGTCTGACACAATTCATTTACAGTTTTTCTCGATTGCTAAAACACTATAACTGATTCATTTGACACAATTTTCCAAACCATTCATACAGTTCTCGAAACAAGGACACGTTTCTTAAAATTGTAACACATTTCACCTGTTTTCACACACGCTCCAATTTGCTCAGAGTTTTCTGCAAAACTCTACACAAACACGGCATCATTTTGCACATATTTAACCATGCTCTCATTCAGAAAACACAAACACACAATATAACTACCTCAAGCATAACAAATAACTCAAATAGCACACATTTATCCATGTGTGAACATTCAGTAGCAAAACTGATGACACACAGGTCAGGATCTCACAATGATATGTACAGGAGCACAAGTGAGTGTGTGTTTTTGAAAATGAATCCTGGTAGTGGGAGACAAAGAGGAATAAGAGGAGAAAATAAAAATGAAGGGGGTGAGGTCAAAGGTCAGTTGTTCCTGATGAAATATAAACACTATATATATTCTCCTGCATGGACTGATCATGAGGGAAGTTGGCCTACGGGCTCGTCTAAAAGGTTTCAGTACTACTTACACATACAATATAATTACAGTACATAGCAGCAGTACTTCAGATGAGAGAACTTTCATTAGTCTATGTTCAGTAAATAATGTAACACATGTTGTACACCCTCAAACTCATTACTGTAGAATTGATGTGTAGCCAAGTAGTCCTTACATGTACTCTATTTTTACAGAACTTAGAGACGCTTGTCTAGGGGAGGCAGAGAAGTCTTTTTCAGAAGACTAAGAAACTACGATAACATAAGAATACTACCAATACTGTAATGCAATTCGGTTTAGGACGCTGACTGAACAAATTAATTAATTAATTAATTTATTTACAGTACCTGACAGCATACTCCAGTGTGTGTTTACTGTATATTCAGCTGTTTGGTCTTTGAACTTTTCTCTTCTAGTGCTTTTCGTCAACTGTAAGATCTCTTTACAGTCAAATAATGAAAGCACATTTTTCTTAAAATGTATTGCTGAATTGTACTGTATCTGCACCCCTTTGTTTGTGTCGTATACTGTAACAGACATTGACTAGAAAAAATATTCCCATTCTCAAAAGTTTTTGTAACAGTGTTTTTAGTTGATCTCACTAGTGTTCTCTAGACAGAGAAGTAGTCTGAGTATTTGACAGGTTTGTTTTTCATCTGAGGCCAAAGTTTGAGTCTGACAAAAGAGAACGTGCTTTTGACTAAACTATTTGATTTTGACCTAGAAGTTTGAAGTTTGCACAAGTTGGTGTGTAATTTTGAGATTGTGCTTATAGTTGTGAGAAAATAGTGAATTGTTTCATGAATTGTGTGTTAGCGATCGAAAAAAACTGTAACATCTGTACATTTAAACGACTGTATACAGCTAAAGTAAGTACTTGAAAAATACTAGCACGAGCAAAGCTATAAATGATCAATGAATAAGAGTAATGCCTTACAGGAGTAATATCCATAACCATAAACTCTGCACAATGGAGACTTCTACGCAAATCTCAAACAATACTGAACATTAAACATCCAGCCATATGCAAAGCATGCTGGGAACTAACAATTAAAACTGCAAAATTGAGCTAATTCATTAATGTTTTTATTTAATCCCTTAATTCAAGCTTCAAAACTGCTGAAGATTCCTTTAAAAAAATTTGAAATATTAGTAAAACGTCCTCGATAACAACCCTTCAGCTCCTTCCAAGCACTGGACAGTTCATTCGTTTCAGTCTTTTATAATTAATCCACACAAGGTTTGCAGTAAAATTAATTAGATGTTAGTGTAGATAACATTGAGCTCTCTATCTTCTCTTATTTGTTATATTTATAAGGGAAGACTATATGTTTAGGATCTTAGTATCTAAGACTATAATAAAAGGATTAAAGCGCTCTGATTTGTTTTCCCCGGTCAAAAATTAATAATAAGTGACATATGCATTTTTCATTATGGTGTATTATCAGCAAATCGTGGGTTTAATATTTGTGTCAGCTTGTTCTTTGGTCATTGATCAGAGCTCAAGCACCACAAAGAACAAAACAATGCATTATTTGTGAATATTTATTTTGTGATAATGCTCAGATCAATGAGTCCTATCAATCAAGAGAAATACAAAACCTTGAAAGAAAATATTTGGGCATAATTGGACATTTCTAAGCAGGCTGATCATTTTTGACCAATAACACCACAAGTTGTG
>JAPDDN010000245.1:97500-182056 GCA_027422405.1 Ptychobarbus kaznakovi
CGTTAAAAGTTAATTCTTGTAACTTGTAATCTGTTACAGGCACATAGTACATGTTCTGTGTTGCTTATATGTAATTGCATGCTGACACAGAAACAAAACATGCAATTAGGGTCCGTGAAGATTTTACGGGTAATAGTCTCTGCGTTGTGTATTTTTATTCTTTTTCTTCTTCTTTCTTTTCTCTTTCTTGTGTGATAGTTGGCTCGGTAATGGGTCTAGTTGTTTTCTAGAGGTTGTGGCTTTATCCGCAGGTGAGAAGGGTGGTGCATATGGATCTCAGGACAGCCATCAGGTGGTATCTGCACAGAGGAAGAAAGAAACACAAACAAGAGAGAACAACGGCACAGAGCAGTATTTGCAGAGTCTACATACATTAGGGTTGTATCCTCTGTTCAAAATATAGTCTGCTATGGTTGTTCCTTCTTTCCCTATTTCTTAATTCCTGTGACACCTAAAGAACAGTGAGGAAAGGATGGACTAATGGAGGGGAAAGGCCTATGAGGAAATCTTCACCGCAGGGTTGGCCCCCGAAGCCTGTTGCTTTCGGTTCTTCCCTGGGCTCCTCACTGGTTCTTGTGTCTGCCCTATCCTATCCCTGCAGGGGGAGGAACAACCTTACAATGTGACACATGAGTCCAAGTTTTCCTTCCCTGACACAATACTGCAGCTGCTGTAATCAACATCACTTGATGTGGTCCGTACCACTTAGGCTCTAATGGCTTGTTTTTGAATGCCTTTATCATGACCCATTGACCTGGGACGATTGTGTGTCCACCTTCTGGTGGAGTCTGCCAACACGACTCAACTCTCTCTTTGGCACTCTGCACTGCCTTTGTGAGGTTTTCACAGTAAGCGATCAGGGCATCTGAAACAATGTGCACATCAGCATTTCTAAGATCAACCTGTCCTGATGCTTGTGGCCTATAGGGACAGTGAAGGTTCCACTTAATCTTCAACATTCTAGACACTTCCTTGACTACCTGTCCTGTGAAGTGGGTACCTTGATCTGAGTCAATGCAATCTGGTAATCCCCATCTTGGAATGAAATCAGTGACAAGACATTTAGCAGTATGTGCAGCTGTAGCACGCCCTGTTGGATAAGCTTCTACCCATCTTGAGATCAATGTTCTTCTAAATTCAGTTAAATGTGTGTGTGCTGCCGGTAAACTCTGAGATAGTCTCTCTATATCTTTAGGACATAAAGCGTTGGCAACAGTTTGTATTTGCACAACAGAAGAATTGGGAGGAACACTATCAGTTTCCTCAACATTGACTGAATTTACAGGCACATCAGTTACTGATTGGAGAGCTACATCTGTTTCAGAGAATGCTTGTAAATCAGGGTAAATGTTATCAGGCTGACTAACTCCCACATCAGTTTTGGCTCCAGCTTTCTTGAGGTTCAATTTCTTAGTCAAAGTGGATATTCTAGCACGGAGTTCATCATTCTGTTTCTCTAGCTCTGAATTACGCTGAGACTGTTGTGTAGCTAATGTTAAACTGAATTCTCTGTAACAACAGATAATGTATTTCACATTGTTCTTACGAATACTTGCTCCTAGTACCTTTTTACACTCATCTACCGACCAAGTCTTGTCTGGATGAATCTCATATTTCTGCGTTAGTTTTTGTCTAACTTTTTCAGTGACTATTAGGTCCATTTGTTCTCCTAACAGTGTTTTGAATTCACTATCTGACCACAACGGAGTCGCAAGACCCATCTTTTCTGTGGTTAGAATCAGCCTAGCATTCATTCTAACCATTTTGTAAGTTTCTTCGGTACCACACAAACAAAACAAACACTTCTCTGATCAACAGAGGGTACACTTGTTTTTTTAGCACGTAAATGCCCAAAAAACCTTCCCTGCCTGAAACAACAGAGGATAACCAAAAATTAGCACGTAATGCTAACCTTCCCTGCCTGAAACAGAGGATAACTCATTTTTAGCACGTAATGCCCAAAATCTTCCCTGCCTGAAAGAACAGAGGATATATTTTCATCTCTAAAATAAAAACTTTAGAGGATAAACTCTTCCCTGCCTGAAACAGAGGATAAACGTCCCTGCCTACAAGAACAGAGGATACTCTCATCTCTAAACTAAAAAAACTTTAGAGGATAAACTCTTCCCTGCCTGAAACAGAGGATAAACGTCCCTGCCTACAAGAACAGAGGATACTCTCATCTCTAAACTAAAAAAACTTTAGAGGATAAACTCTTCCCTGCCTGAAACAGAGGATAAACGTCCCTGCCTACAAGAACAGAGGATAAACCATTTTTAGAATCTTCCTGCCTGAAAGAACAGAGGATAAACCAAAAATTAGCACGTAATGCCAACCTTCCCTGCCTGAAAGAACAGAGGATAAACCATTTTTAGAATCTTCCCTGCCTGAAAGAACAGAGGATAAACCATTTTTAGAATCTTCCCTGCCTGAAAGAACAGAGGATAAACCATTTTTAGAATCTTCCCTGCCTGAAAGAACAGAGGATAAACCAAAAATTAGCACGTAATGCCAACCTTCCCTGCCTGAAAGAACAGAGGATAAACCATTTTTAGAATCTTCCCTGCCTGAAAGAACAGAGGATAAACTTAACTTCCCTGCCTACAAGAAAACAGAGGATAAAACTAAATTATTAGCACGAAATGCTAACCTTCCCTGCCTGAAACAGAGGGTAACTAATTTTTAGCACGTAATGCCCAAAATCTTCCCTGCCTGAAAGAACAGAGGATAAACCAAAAATTAGCACGTAATGCTAACCTTCCCTGCCTGAAAGAACAGAGGATAAACCATTTTTAGCACGTGATGCCAAAAATCTTCCCTGCCTGAAAGAACAGAGGATATATTTTCATCTCTAAAATAAAAACTTTAGAGGATAAACTCTTCCCTGCCTGAAAACAGAGGATAAACTTCCCTGCCTACAAGAAACAGAGGATACTTCTAGTTAAACAAACCCTACAGATGTATGTTAACTCTTCTCTGACGGCACAGAGGATACACATTTGTACTGGTCTTAGGTTCTTTTGGATTAGAGACAGCCACTCACCACAACCCTTGGTTGAGAGAAAAATTCAGTCTGGGAATCTGTGTTCAGCTTGAAGTTTCGCTGGATTCCAAAAGATGCAGATCTTTGTTTGAGCTTGAAGTTTTTCAGGTGAGGAAGCTGGAACTCTATCCGGGTCACGGCACCATCTGTTGAAAACTCTGTTCTTCTAAAGTGTAGAAACTCAGAAGAGAAGACCAGGAGACTTCGGATTCGATCGTAGGATTCTTTATTGGAAAAAAAACCCAGTGTGATGGTAGGCTGCAGTCATCGAAATCTCTTCTTAAGTCATTTTTACAGGGTATCTTATAGACAGAATTGGAGGAGGGACTTTTTGGAGTTAAAACATCAAAGAAAGCAAACATCTGAGGGCAGCGTTAGTTGGTTGCGGGAAACTTCCCGTGGTCCAATAAACCTATCGAATCCACATCTGGCCAGGACAAAGTCATTTGCAGATCAAAGGTTGAATCTCTCAGTTGTCTGACTCATTGACAAAAGGCACAGCTGTCCCAAGCCCAAATGGTCAGGAAACGATCTCAAGCACCTTTGCCTTGCCCGACACCTCTTAGTCAGGACGTGAATTCAAATCAAACATAGAATAACATTTGTGATCCTTCATTATAAAGATCATTATATCGGATCAGATTCGTTTGCAGTGTTTGTTTGCCATTGGTTTTATCTTCTCTAACATGTTTTTTATTTTATTTTTTTGTATATTATTATATTCTATAAATTTTTTCGCGGCAGCTATTTGCACTAAGTGCAATTTCTGCAATTTAAATACTGCTATTTTAATTTAGTTTACACTTAGTGCAAATAGCATTAGAGTCTAGTTACACTATGTTACAATAGCAGGATTTTCTGCTATGCATGCTACTTATTGCAAATAGTGGCCATTATCTGCACCTCGGTATTGTATTACATTATAAAACAGTATGCAATAATAACATATTGAGTGTAAGTTATAATGTTATTTCAAATTATTAAATAGATGCCACCTTATTGGGACAATGAAGCCCTCCTTAACCCTACCTGATACTCTATTTTCAAGATTTTGATTATTTCTTTATTTTTTTGTTGAAGATAGCCTTTCTGATGTGATATGAGATTTGAAAAGGGAGAAAAAAAAAGTTCAGCAAAAGGCGGAGTCAAACCCCGACTCGCCCAATCACACGGTGGTGGGCGGAGTTAGTGTAAGTAGCCAACAGGGCGGGTCATTTGCACTTAGTGTAATAGACCGTTTATTTTTATGCATTTGTTTAGCACTTTGGTACACTGTTGTTTTTAAGGTGCTTTATAAATTGTGACTTGATTCAGATATAAGCACGATTTGTGTGCTGTTTTCCCATATTAATAACTGAGCTACCATATGTTATTTCTTCACAAGCATGACTATTATCTACACAAATTCAGACCAGAAAACGTCATTATTATCTTGCGTTCTGTATCTTTCACTGGTGTTGGCATACAGCCAAGCAAATAACGTAATGTCGGACTGAAATACAGCAGCGATATATTCACGGCCTACAGAAATCTAAAGGTCTGTTTCTGCGGGTGTAATATAAATGTCCTGAGGCTTTGTGAATCAATGATTCCTCGCCGTAGGTGCCGCCAGTCAAATTACTGAGGTGAAGGTTGCTAGGAGACCAAGGTACCCAGCTGGAACTGAGTGTGTGTGTGTGTGTGTGTGTGTGTTGTGTTCAGGAACAATGGAGCAGGAACAGACAGGAGTCAGTGTGTGAGAGTCTCTTATGATCATTCTGAACTCTTACACACATCTTGCGTCTTGTTTCACCAATGCTAATGTTTTCATACAGTACTCCCACAGTCCCCTCCAGAAAACCGGACGCTGTCTTCTTCAAGAAAGGTCATTCTCTGCCACGTTTCACCCAGATTCACAATATGCTTAAAACAGCCCAGAGGCTTCAACATAGGACACTTTAAAACAGAGACGAAATAAATAGAGCCTATATATATATATATATATAGAGAGAGAGAGAGAGAGTGCTCTCTTAAAAATGCCAGATAGGAGAAAAGACTGTCCTGTTGGCAATTTCTGCAAGAAAAAGGACCGAGTTCAATCCTAGTTCACATTTGTGTCTGTAAAAATGCAGTTAGGGATGATTAATGTGAGAACAAGTCCACCATACTAATGTTTCTCGCTCTAAACATGAATCTAAATGTAATTTCCCCCATCAATTTTGCACAAATAGTATTGTTAAATCCTGCTTTTTTCAAACCGATAAATGTTAGTTTTATGTTACTTTGTAAAAAATGATTGCGATTTCAAGCCAAGCCTCATCCTCATCAGAGAGAAGGACAATCACAGCTCGTGTCTGCAGGGGTTCGGCTCACAACACAATCAATGCAATCCAATCCCACCGAGCGCCCTGCCATCGGGGATGGGCGTCGGGTTATCTTTGTTTTCTTCTAGGCATTTACAACCTTCCCTCTTTGGAAAGTCAGCGCTGGTGTGTGAATAGGCAGCAAGAGCTCTCAATAAAGCGTGGACATCATCTGCGCCCCCCCGCCGTCCCTCCACACTGACCTCTCCACCTCAGGACTTCCTCAGGCAAACACAGCTCCAGGGGGGCCCAGGCAAACCAATCCATCTTCAGCCCGTGACAGCGATGGGAACCGCATTTAGACCCCAGGCCAAGGGTGAGAGACTAAATAAAGAGGACCGGCCCGGGTTTGATCGGGGTTACGCATTGGCGCTCCTGCGTTATGAGGCCTAGGTTGGACATTTCTTCAGAGGAATTATTTGAAAGTCTCTGTGTAGCTGTGTTGTGGGTAGAGTCCTTCTTCCAGAGACTATGACCAATGGATGCGTCTGTGTATTTGTGTGAGAGTGTTTGCTGATCTCATTGTTTCCCTGTCAGAACTTACACTGATGTTTAGACGAGCTATAGACTCATCGGTAAAATGTGCTCCATTCACGTACACTGTCAAAAAAAAACAATTCTGTAGTTTTTACAAAAGCTGTGGTTGCCAAAATTATTTAGTACAAAATACAGGAAAACCACATTTACAGAAGAAAACTGTAAAATTTACAGTATAATACTGTAATTTACGAACAAGGGAATTTGAATGTAAACCACTAAATTCAACAACACACACTGCTATTAAAATCTGTTTTGTACTTTTAACATACTGACAAACACTATAGGTGGTAAAAGAAAGCGACGTGACATACGGCTAAGTATGGTGACCCATACTCGGAATTCGTGCTCTGCATTTACCCATCCAAGTGCACACACTAGTGAACACACACACACGCACACGCACACGCACACACACACACACACACACACACACACACACACACACACACACACACACACACACACACACACACAGCAGTGAACACACACACACACACACACACACACACACACACACACACAACTGGGGCAATGGGCAGACATTTAAGCTGTGGCGCTCGGAGAGCAGTTGGGGGTTCGGTGCCTTGCACCTCAGTCGTGGTATTCAAGGGCACCTCATTCGTGGTTTTGAACAGAGGACATTCTGGACATTCACTCCCCCCACCTACAATCCCTACCGGATCGAGACTCGATCTTGCACCCTTTGGATTACGAGTCTGACTCTCTAACCATTAGGCCACGTCAGAAAGCCACATGAAGAATCAAAGCTCCTCACAAGTAGCATCGCCACATGCAGAAGTATATACTAATATACTATATAGAAGGTGCGCAGAGTCATTCATGCAAACACTAAACACCATCATGGTAACAAACATGATACTTAAATAATGCAATAAACTTTCATTAAACAACAGATGATGTAACAAAGCCCAAATGTACAGAACTGATAACAAAAATATGATTATTTAAACAAAATACTTTCAAATGTGGAGTGTCACGCAGGGAATTCTGGGAATATCAGTTTACAGTTTTTGACCGAAAATTATATATTAATTTGTTATTTTTTACTTCTAAAAACTGTACAATTAACAGAATTTTACTATAAAATTACATGTCTGGTTTTATCTTTTAATGTTTTTACCTGTATATAGTACGGGAACTTACTGGTAACCTATTAACAGTTTTTTTTTCCAGTAGCATTTTTACAAAATGTTACAGTTAAAATTACACTTATATTTTACAGTGTACCTATACATATAATTCACTGCAGTTTCCAACTGACATGAACAACTCCTATTCCTATTCACACAAATCATGAGTCTAGAAGCAGATGTTTGATTAATGTGGTCCTTGCACAATACTTTAAAGTATTAACCAGTCAGTATCTGGTGTGACCACCATTTGCCTCACGCAGTGCAACACATCTCCTTCACATAGAGTTGATCAGGTTGTTGATTGTGGCCTGTGGGATGTTGGTCCACTCCTCTTCAGTGGCTGTGTGAAGTTGCTGGATATTGGCGTGAACTGGAACACGCTGTCGTATACGCCGATCCAGAGCATCCCAAACATGCTCAATGGGTGACATGTCCGGTCAGTATGCTGACCATGCAAGAACTGGGATGTTTCAGCTTCCAGGAATTGTGAACAGATCCTTGCAACATGGAGCTGTGCATTATCATGATGCAACATGAGGTGATGGTCGTGGATGAATGGCACAACAATGGGCCTCAGGATCTCATCACGGTATCTCTGGGCATTCAAAATGCATTCAATAAAATGCATCTGTGTTCGTTGTCCATAACATACGCCTGCCCATACCATAACCCCACCGCCACCATGCGCCACTTGGTCCACAACGTTGACATCAGCAAACTGCTCACCCACATGACGCCATACACGCTGTCTGCCATCTGCCCTGTACAGTGAAAACCGGGATTCATCCGTGAAGAGAACACCTCTCCAAAGTGCCAGATGCCATCGAATGTGAGCATTTGCCCACTCAAGTCGGTTACGACAACTAACTGCAGTCAGGTCGAGACCCCGATGAGGACGACGAGCATGCAAATGAGCTTCACCGAGACGGTTTCTGACCATTTGTGCAGAAATTCTTTGGTTATGCAAACCGATTGTTACAGCAGCTGTCCGGGTGGCTGGTCTCGGACGATCTTGGAGGTGAAGATGCTGGATGTGGAGGTCCTGGGCTGGTGTGGTTACATGTGGTCTGCGGTTGGATGTACTGTTAAATTCTCGGAAACGCCTTTGGAGACGGCTTATGGTAGAGAAATGAACATTCAATTCACGGCAACAGCTCTGGTGGACATTCCTGCAGTCAGCATGCCAATTGCAAGCTCCCTCAAAACTTGTGACATCTGTGACATTGTGCTGTGTAATAAAACTGCACATTTTAGAGTGACCTTTTATTGTGGCCAGCCTAAGGCACACCTGTGCATTAATCATGCTGTCTAATCAGCATATTGATATGCCACACCTGTGAGGTGGATGGATTATCTCGGTAAAGAAGATGTGCTCACTAACACAGATTTAGACAGATTTGTGAACAATATTTGAGAGACATAAGCCTTTTGTATTAAGCTCATGAAAAATGGGGGCAAAAACAAAAGTATTGCGTTGATAATTTTGGTCAGTGTATATCTGCTCATAGATGGATCCGCTGATGGATGTGGCTTTCAAACTCAATCAGAAGTTTTTAAGAATCTGCTCAACAGCACTCAAAATGCTAGCAGAAAATGCTAGTTACTACTTTTCGGTACTTTTGACAACACTACCCTCTGATGGTTGTGTTTATGGGTTGGTTTTCATGTTTATGCGAGAACGGATATATTTTGAACTAGTACATTTTAATGTTTGCATCATATAATCAGCTCCATCTGGCTTTCCTGACGTAGTAAACTTGCTCTGTCGCACACCCGGTACAGCATTGCACTTGTAATGTGAAACTCAATGAAAGCAAAAGCAAGCTAAAATGGCATGGTTGATTCAGCAAACACGTTTTTATCTCACGTTTGCTTAACACTAACACTGTAAGTTAGATAAAGTGTAGGGTTTAGTGCTAAGTTATTTTTAAACGTGACTTTTTAGAGCTGCACACTAAACATTTCTGAATTGGTGGGATATGTACAACAGCCAACAAAACATCTGTTTCCAATAAAACTGAACACGCTTTAAGCATCACTCACTAGATGTTTCACTTTTAAAGAGTCACAAAATGTGCAAGTGTCACAAATCCAGCCTCTGTGGCTCCCTCCGATCGCCACCAGAGGGAGGCATCACCGGAGTACTAACCGGTTCTTTCGGACTTCATTTCCCATGACCCCGTGCCTGAGACTGATCACCTGCACAGGTGCCGACCATTATCCGGGCTATTTAACCTGAGCTTTCCATTCCCTCGTCGGAAAAGTCTTGTTTTGCTACTGCTAACATTTCCGAGCATTTATCCCTTGTGTGTTTACCTGTGTATTACCTGGACTGATTATTCTCCTCTGACCGTTTGCTGCCTGCCTTATTGACCTCGCCTGCCTATTGATTATTCTCTCTGTCTGCCGCCTGCCTCCACCCATTGCTCTGACTCCGTTTGTGCCTCTGCCTTGTCTACGTTGCCCTTGATACTGCTGAATGATCATTGCCTGTCTGACTTCTTCTATTGTGTTAATAAAGCTGCAAATGGATCACAACGTCACAGTCTTCATTACAGAAGACTTCGCCAGAAATCGATCCAGCAGTGTTCTACCATTTCACCACGGAGGTATCTGCCCAAGCATCGGCACTGGCTTCACATCAACAACAGCTAGGTCAACTTACCTCGCTCACGGAGGAGTTGGTGAAGACCCTGCAAGCTCTCCAGCTTTCGCCATCCGCGATGAATCCTCCGATGCATAATCCACCACCTCCAGCTCCCGTTACCGCCAGCCCTCGCTTGGCGTTTCCCGAAAAGTTTGACGGATCACCCTCAAGGTGTAAGGGGTTCTTGCTGCAATGCTCCATGTTTGTCAACCAGCAACCCACTCTGTATTCCACGGACGAGTATCGCATTGCCTTCGTTTGCTCTCTACTCACCGGGCGAGCGCTGGAATGGGCGACTGCTGTATGGAGTGACGAACGCACGGTTTTCCCATCATTCACCCGCTTTCTGCAGCGTTTCAGGGAGGTTTTCGAACACCCCGCTGGGGGCAAGGAGGTGGATGAGCAGTTATTAGCTCTAAGTCAAGTCAAGGGAGAAGTACAGCAGCTGACTATGCACTATCCTTCCGCACACTCTCTGCGCAGACCGGGTGGACAGATGATCCGCTTAAACTCCTCTTCCGTAAGGGACTCAGTATGGAACTGCAGTCAGAGCTGGCATGCCGCGATGAGGGACGATCTCTAGACCAATTCATCGACCTGGCAATTCAGATAGATAACCTCGTTCGCTCACGACGACAGCCTCGTTTCATTTCGGCTTCTACCGGCATGACATCTCCTCCCGAACCTGAACCCATGCAATTAGGCTTCACTCACCTCAGCACGGAGGAGAGAGAGAGAAGGATGCGCCACAACCTATGTTTGTACTGTGGTCTCCCTGGACACCTGAGAGCCTCGTGTCCCACTCGGCCGCCTCGTAACCCTCCATCGGTGAGTAAGACTTCCACTATATCCTCCGTCCTGGAAATACCGGTCACCTTAAGGGTTAATGGGGAGGTTATTGAGACTACCGCTTTGATCGACTCCGGGGCAGCGGGAAATTTCATTGACTCTGCTTTCTCTAAGACTCACAGAATTCCCCTTGTCGCTTGTGAATCTCGCTTGGCAGTGGCAGCGCTAGATGGACGTCCGCTAGGCTCTGGACGGATTCAATTCACCACCGAGGATCTATCACTGTGCACCGGAGCCTTTCACACGGAGACGATCCGACTGTTCGTCTTTCAATCACCGCAAACCCCTATCATCCTGGGACTCCCCTGGCTGGAGAAACACAATCCGACTATCTCCTGGCCCGATAAACAGATAACTCATTGGTCCGAAGGCTGCCGCCAGCGCTGTCTGGATCTAACTCTTCAAAGGGGAGGTGAGGTTACAGCGCCCCTCTCTACACATCGACTTCCAGTGGAGTACCACGATCTGATCGAGGCGTTCAGCAAGACCAAAGCCTCACAATTACCTCCTCATCGTTCAAATGACTGTGCCATCGAACTGCAACCCAATTCACACCCACCCAGGGCCGAGTTTTTCCCCCTGTCACAACCAGAGTCCGAAGCCATGAAATCATACATCGAGGAGGAGCTAGCTAAGGGCTTCATTCGTCCATCCACATCACCTGCCTCAGCCGGGTTTTTCTTCGCGAAGAAGAAGGACGGAGGACTCCGTCCGTGCATTGACTACCGATCTCTCAATGATCTCACTGTCAAGTTCCGTTACCCTCTGCCTCTAGTCCCAGCAGCCTTGGAACAACTTCGAACAGCCAAGTACTTCACCAAACTCGATCTTCGAAATGCTTACAATCTAATTCGCATCCGAGAGGGCGATGAGTGGAAGACGGCATTTTCCACTACCTCAGGGCACTACGAATATCTTGTTATGCCGTTCGGGCTGGTCAATAGTCCTTCTGTGTTCCAGGCATTCGTCAATGATGTGTTCAGAGACATGCTAAATCGCTGGGTCATCGTGTATATCGACGACATCCTAATCTACTCTGACTCCTATGAGGACCATGTCAAGCAGGTTCGTTCAGTCCTCCAACGCCTCCTCACCCATCAATTATATGCCAAGATCGAGAAGTGTGAGTTCCATCAGACATCTGTGTCATTTCTCGGATACGTGATCAGTTCGGGAGGGGTAGCCATGGAGGATAAAAATGTTCAGGCGGTAATCGATTGGCCACAGCCAGTAACCTTAAAGGAGTTACAACGCTTCCTGGGCTTTGCCAATTTCTATCGGCGATTCATCCGCAACTTCAGCACAGTCGCAGCACCCATGACTTCTATGCTCAAGAGGGGGAGACAACGCCTTGTGTGGACACCGGCAGCTATTGCCGCCTTCCAGAAGCTCAAGGAGAGATTCACCACGGCTCCCATCCTGCATCACCCAGATCCCGAACGAGAATTTACAGTGGAGGTGGATGCTTCCAGTACCGGGATTGGTGCTATTCTCTCCCAACGACATGGAGATCCTTCCAAATTATACCCTTGTGCTTTTCACTCTCGCAAGCTCACCCCCACGGAGCAGAATTACGATGTGGGTAATCGGGAACTGCTAGCCATGAAAGCAGCGTTTGAGGAGTGGCGTCATTGGCTCGAGGGAGCTAAACACCCATTCACAGTGTTGACCGATCATCGCAACCTGGAGTATCTAAGGTCCGCCAAGAGACTTAACCACAGGCAAGCGAGATGGGCGTTATTCTTCACCCGGTTTGACTTCTCAGTAACTTACCGCCCAGGCACACAGAACACTAAGGCTGATGCCCTGTCCAGACTACACGAATCATCCATCATACCACCCAACCAGGAGTCCATTATCTCGCCTACCGTCATTCTAGCTCCCATCCAATGGGATATCATGACGGAGATCGCCGAAGCTCAGGCCACCGACCCTCCTCCGGCCGAGACACCACCCAATCGCACTTACATACCACGTGCTCTCCGTCAGAGAGTGATTCAATGGGTACACTCTACCCTCACTTCAGGTCATCCAGGTATCGCCGCCACCGTTCAGTTACTCACCAACCGCTTCTGGTGGTCCTCATTGCAGGCCGATACAATTAATCACATTCTGCAATGTCCCACCTGTAACGTCACCAAACCCTCTCACCAGCTACCTGCCGGCCTCCTACAACCTCTACCTATTCCACAGCGACCCTGGTCTCACATGGCGATTGACTTCATCACGGACTTACCGCTATCAGGGGGTCATACCACCATCCTCACAGTGATCGATCGCTTCTCCAAAGCATGTCGCTTCATACCTCTACCCAAGCTACCCACGGCCCTTGAGACAGCCGAGAACCTATGCAACTACGTTTTCCGTTTCTATGGCCTCCTCGAGGATATAGTCTCTGATCGAGGACCTCAGTTCACCTCCCGAGTCTGGTCCGCCTTCTGTCAAAAGCTCAACATTAATGTCAGTCTCACTTCCGGTTACCATCCTCAGTCCAATGGTCAAGTGGAACGCTTAAATCAAGAACTCACCCGTTTCCTCCATTCATACTGTCACCGCAATCAGGCCGACTGGAGTCGCTTCCTCTTATGGGCCGAGTATGCCCAGAACTCCCTCTGCAAACCTGCCACAGGCCTCACCCCTTTCAAATGCGTGCTGGGTTTCCAACCTCCCTTATTCCCATGGTCCGGGGAACCCTCAGAATTACCGGCTGTAGATTCATGGCTCCAGCGGAGCGAGGAGACCTGGAATGAGGCTCATGTCCACCTTCAGCGGGCCATTCGACGCACCAGGGAACAGGCTGATCGTAGGCGGCGGGCTAATCCCAACTACCGCCCCGGCCAATGGGTCTGGCTATCTACCCGTGATCTTCGTCTCCGGCTTCCCTGCAAGAAGCTCAGTCCCAGGTACGTGGGTCCCTTCAAAATCCTTAGAGAGATAACTCCTGTTTCATTCCGTTTGGCCTTACCATCCAATTATCGTATCTCACCCACCTTTCATGTGTCTCTGCTTAAGCCCGCTGGTGGTTCGAGAGGAGCGGAGGACCAGGAGGAGGCTGCGGACCACGGAGCCCCCCCCATCATCATAGACGGCGAGGAGGTGTACCGAGTGCAGGAAATTCTAGACTCCCGTCGCCGGGGCCGGGTAATTCAGTACATGGTGGATTGGGAGGGGTACGGTCCGGAGGAACGGTCCTGGGTCAGCGCCGAGGACATTCTGGATCCCTCTCTCACCACTGACTTCCATAGGACCCATCCGGAGAAGCCAGCCCCGAGACCACGTGGAAGGCCCCGGCGTCGTTTGCCTCCTCGCGTCAGGAGCCGCTCGCAGGAGGGGGGCTCTGTCACAAATCCAGCCTCTGTGGCTCCCTCCGATCGCCACCAGAGGGAGGCATCACCGGAGTACTAACCGGTTCTTTCGGACTTCATTTCCCATGACCCCGTGCCTGAGACTGATCACCTGCACAGGTGCCGATCATTATCCGGGCTATTTAACCTGAGCTTTCCATTCCCTCGTCGTGAAGTCTTGTTTTGCTACTGCTAGCATTTCCGAGCGTTTATCCCTTGTGTGTTTACCTGTGTATTACCTGGACTGATTATTCTCCTCTGACCGTTTGCTGCCTGCCTTATTGACCTCGCCTGCCTATTGATTATTCTCTCTGTCTGCCGCCTGCCTCGACCCATTGCTCTGTCTCCGTTTATGCCTCTACCTTGTCTACATTGCCCTTGATACTGCTGAATGATCATTGCCTGTCTGACTTCTTCTATTGTATTAATAAAGCTGCAAATGGATCACAACGTCACTGACCCTTCATTACAGCAAGAAGTGTCGGCATGTTTTTTTCAATGAGCCTGAGTTGCGATTTTGCTTTTCAGATGTCCTGGCATATAGAATAGTATACAGTGTTTTCAGACGGTGTGTTGTTTTACAGATGTGCAGGTAAGCGTGCTACACATGCAAAACCAGCTCTATGAGAATGACTGCAGAAGGAAAGAGTTGTTGAGAGGGGTTAAAGATGAGTAAGGGAGCGAGAGGACCACAAGCTGCTCTGGAATGCCTTTGTGTCACTTGGCTAATATTTGCACTCGGATTTGGCTTTTTCCTCTTTAGTTTTCAATGTTTGCAAAGGCGAATGAAAGGGCGACAAGGCAATGGGTTACTGAGCAGCATGGAATCAGTATAATGGAATAATTGGAGGGTAGACGTGGTGACATTTTGAGAATGTGTTTGTCATCCTTAATGACCGACTCACACACACACTTTCATAAACACACACACACACACACACACACACACACACACACACACACACACACACACACACACACACACACACACACACACACACACACACACACACACACACACACACACACACACACACACACACACACACACACACACACACTCACTTACTCCTTATTCCTTACTCACACTACACACACACACACACACACACACACACACACACACACACACACACACACACACACACACACACACACACACACACACACACACACACACACACACACACACACACACACACACACACAAGCACACACACACACACACACACTCACACACACACACACACACACACTCTCACACACACGCACACGCACGCACGCACGCACGCACGTGTTGGGTTTCCATGTTTTATGGGGACATTCCATAGGCGTAATGGTTTTTATACTGTACAATCTGTATGTGCTATTGCCCTACACCTACCCTACACCTAAACTTAGCCCTCACAGGAGACATTCTGCATTTTTAGATTTTCAAAAAACTTTATGCTGCATGCTTTCTAAGCTTGTTTCCTCATGGGGACCAAAAAATGTCCCCACAAGATAAAGATTTACTGGTATTACTATCCTTGTATTACTATCCACACACACACACACACACACACACACACACACACACACACACACACACACACACACACACACACACACACACACACACACACACACACACACACACACACACACACACACACACACACACACACACACAGCATATGAAGGCATACAGGTTAATGCACCTACACACACTTCACAGACTCTTTGTTTCTCGTCTCTTTTGAACTGTTAATGGTGCCCACGCTGTACTACTTTCTGAATATGAATTAGGCTGTTTTATGTTGAAAATGGATGGTGTGTGAAGTACAGCTCAGACAATAGAAGGTGCCATTAGTGAAAAAGCAGAAATAACAGCATCCAAGCACTACTAAACTGAAAACCACCATACAATTACATCAAAAGTCAATGATAATGCAATCCCATCATGTGAGCTCTGCTTCCTACAGGGCAATGCTGAGTGTCTGGATAGCATCAGACAGACAGTCAAATGATATACACCATCAAGGCCTTTCACTAACGGCTTTAACAGTCTCAGTTTGGACTCTAATGTTGCCACTTTAGCGTGTGCAAGCCAGACGTGTATCAGCCCAAGCATGACAGCAACATTCACAATTCTCTTTTGTCATGTGTCTCGCAGGAATTCCTCTGCGTAATACTCCAAACAGAGTCTCTAAATATTTAAAGACTCCGCTTTCTGTGTAATTAATAACACTGGAGCATGCTGGCGGCTTGATCAAGGTTAAGTCTGTAATGACTTTCAGAGAAGTGGAACATTAGGCTGTATAGGAGCAACTTACTCTCATGTCCTTGTCCTCTCTTTAACACTTCAGAAGTAGGGCAGAATCGCTAATGTGTTTACACAGGGGAGACTGCAGTGAAACGGTCATTACTTCTAAATATGCAATGACTCATACAGAGACTTTTTTAATAATTGCGATGCCAATAATTGTTCTGCTTATTTGCATTTATGAGGCGAGTGCTGTGCACAGAAGAAAACATAAAGAACATCAATAGTGGGAAAAATAGAGATCAATAATTCTGGTGTAAAATCACCTCAAATTCAATGATTTCTCCAGCATCCACTGATGCAGCCCTAGATTAGCCATTCTCAAAGCAAATCTACAGAGAGCTGCTCTCATTTCCAAAGCAGTTTATTTATTAACAGCATCTTCATCTTTCTTTCAGTGTAGATGAGCGACAGAAACTTCTCTGAAACTCATTTACGTTTGCAAGATCGATGATGTGTTTTGTCCTCCTTTGCAGTCTGTTGTTCAGCCAAAAATGAAATTGTTTCATCATTTAATCACCTTCATATTACTCCAAACCCACGAGTCTTTCATTCATCTTCAGATCACAAATGAAGATATTTTATATCCCCTAATAATTTTTTGCCCATAATTTGAATTCCTAGGCAATCAACATTTTCAAGCTTCAAAAAGAGATTTCAAGTCTTCAGAAGAGACAATCGTTTTATGAGGAACAAATGTAATTATGGCTTTTATTCAAATTTAAGCATTGCTCAACACACTTATATAAAATTCATCAAATAAGGTAAACAGAAATGCGAACAGTCACTATATGGACAAAAGTACTGGCACCCTCTTCTTAAGAAGAGAAAAAGGCACTTCCAAACTGTGCCACAAAGATGGAAACATAATTAATGTACTTAAATATGGTATTTCCACCTCTGTTGCAACAGTTTTAGAAGTGTCTAACATGACTGTACCCATATGTACAAATCATTGGTGTTTGGTGATGAGTTTTTGGCTCATTTAAAGTTACACCAGAGGTGTTCAGCTGCTTTCTGCAGACCAGTTAAGTTATTCCACACTGACTGAATCATCATTTCTCTTTGATCCTTGTCTTAAACACAGAGACACTGTCATGTTAGAACAGAAAAGGGTTCTGTCCAAACTGTTGCTATACAATTAGATTCCCTAGAATATCATTATATGCTTAAACATTAAGATTTGTACTCATGGAAATTACTCAAACCTTTCATTAGACGGGGTGCCAATACTTTTGCCAATGTAGCATATATACCCACAAGGTTTGTTTTCATGTGTCAAACAAGAACGGTTAAGCTTCCTGTTGGTTTTTACTAATCATCTGATGCATATCATGCATTAACTGGAAAACATTTTCTCGATATAGTCTAATCTAATTAATTGGCATCTGAGAGCATGCGTGTGCATTGAGGGCACACTTGTGGGCATTGATCTGAAATCTAAAATCACTATATGGACTTAACCAGAATGTGAACACTAGTGGAAGGCGTGATTGCACATCAAGTTGAGACAGTACCAAAATCATGCTTATAAGGTACCAGTTAGATATAGTGAGTGTTTTGAGGATGAAATAATTACTGAATTTGCTCAAGTTAGACAGGTTAGTCTTATCAATTTAAAAGATAACCATTTTAAATTTGTATCTCCTCCATGTTAAACCATATCTCAGAAAGCCCCTCTCATAAACAGCACATAGGAGTTAGCTGCTCTTGACCAAATTTAGCTGCAGTTTAATTAAAAATGATTTGCCTGAATTAAATATGGTTGACGCAGATATTAACACATGGCTGCAGCAATAAACAAAATCTACACTGGCATTTATTAACACACATTTAAATCTCATTAGCAAAAAAAAAGTATAATAATTATTTGGGCAAACAAGGTTTAGATGCTGCATGGTATCCCCCAAGGATTTGTTCTAGGGCTGCAACTTTTTACTCTGAGAAACGTTATGTTATTAGACTGCAATCAATTAAACATATCTGACTTTAGGCTGGTTATCATGTCTAAAGACTCACAGAAAATGATAAATAAACGCAATTTATTCTGACCTGGTTTGTGCACATAAGGAACATCTGTAAAAGAGTTTGATTTCACATAGATCATATTTTCTGTACATAACGGAGTAGAGAATTTAAAACCTCTCCACTGTTATACTTTGACGGTACAATGTTTCTCTGGATCACATGTTTTTGTAACAAATCCAAAACGAATAGTCCACAGACCAACATATTCCACACAGATGTCACAACGTTCACACGTCAGATTTAAAATAGAAATCACAGTTAAAAGACTATGATTTTGACATGAACGAAACATGTTTCTAAGCCACTGATCTCTCATGAACCTCTTGTGAATAAAACACAAGACTCAACTCTTCCTGATTCCTCTGTGTTTTCTCTCTTTTGTCAAGTTAAAGCATTTCATTATTAAACTCTTTTTTACAGTTTTGTTAGAAAGTAATAATAGAGCTTGTTAAAGAAAATGTTCCTCCAGGAAGCCTCCTGTATACGTTTCTTTGTTTGGCTAAATATTTGATAAGGGTTAGTATTGGGTGCAGGCTTAGAGTTGAAGTCTAAATATAGCATATTTAAATGTTAGAAACTATATTGCCTAACACAATGAATACTCCCATTAAAACGTGCCAGCACGCGTTCAGCTGATGTATGAACTAAAAAACTAATCTCCACCCGTCCTAAACAAAATACAGTATTATCCGAACCTTATATTTGTGAATCGACAGGGCTGGATTTCCGAAAACACTAAGCTGAATGTTACACAAATGTAAGTAGCACATAATCGCTGTGGGAGGTTTCCCAAAAGCATTAAGTAGCATGAAAAGTGTTTGTAAATTACCAAGATCCTTGGAGCACAACGGAGTGCAAGGCCATTATAGGCATCTCTCACACTGTTTATGAGACACTTCTTACACATTATCGATGCATTTTGATCACTGAAATGCATTTATGTATTATTGCAGAAAATAGAAATGTGCATAAAAACAGCTAAATAAAAAATACATGCTCCGCAGTGCCCTGTGTCAGGTTTGAATTTATATGACGGTAACAATGATGTTAACTATGGTTTAGTTACCTAAAATTGCACTTTTTTACAATGGAGCTTTTTAAATCTGCTCATTAAGTGCATGAACTAAGGCCAAATCATGATTAGAATGGCTTCCATAGGTGTGCTCCTGGTTGGAAACTTAATGCAGGCATACAGAAGAGAGTATCTGCTGTAGAGATTGTGATATTGATACTAGAGATACTTTGTGATTTTTATAAATTGTTTGGGTTGAGGTCTAAGCGTTTTGTACTTATAACAGCTCCAGTACAATTTTGTTGGAAACAGGCTATTAAAGATCTGAGCTGCGCTTGTAAAGTCCACAATCAATATCCACAGTCTGTGCATAAAGGGACTTTTTCTGGACTTCTTCAATCACATGTGTTGGTCCATCCACTCTACATGTTTTTGTATGATCGTGGTGGTCTAACCCGCCTTCTGCCAGCGCTGTGAGTCTCTCTTTGCAAGTGTTCATAATAATGGCCGTGAAGGATGCGAGAGGGGGAAGAATGGTCTAGTAAATGACAGAGGAGTTTCAGGACATGCCAGGCCCCATTGTACCATTCTTTATCACGACTGACCCAAAATCAAACATGCAGGTCCCCGATCTCCTTGGTGACATTGCACGGCCTATCGCTTGGAGACCGAGCACAATTGCAGCCTGGGAAAGCCCATGGCGCGAGTAAAGACCAGTCTCTTTTGCTTAGACAAGAGGTGGCATAGCACTGACTTAGAAACACAGGCTGAGGGGACGGCTCTTCCATATCTCACTCTCTGAAAGCCCCCGGATTCTCCTCCACACATCCTCATGTCCAGTCATGGGGAAAGTTACTTTTAAAAGTAATGCGTTACAATATTGCATTACTCCCTAAAAAAGTAACTAATGATGTTACTTTTTATGGAAAGTAATTTGTTCCATTACTGTTGCGTTACTTTTTAAATCTGGGCAGGGCTTGCTTGTTTGTTTTTATTATAAAAAGCTCTATTTTTTGGCAAACGTTAGAGCCCGTTCACACCAAAAGTGAAATTAATAAGCCTCAGGCTGAAGGGAAAGTGAATTCACGTCTGCGCAGTAGAACGCAGAAGAAGTAAGTTCAACACACATCAGCAATACAAATGTTTATCAGTCATTTTTGCTAATTGAATTGAATAATTTAAGGACAGCAGCAAATACATTGGTTAATAAAATGGGATTAAATACATAAATTATATTTGTGTTATTTAACATATTTAATAATTGCAGGTTAGCGTCATATTCTGAGTTGCATTTCACCGTTTTTATTCATTTTGAGGATTACTGAATGTTTCATATTTTTTTTGCAAGTGAGATGAATTAATGCATGTTTGCATTTATTCTAGAACTACAATAACATCTAAATATAATAACAGCTCCTGTTCCCCTTCATGGGAACTTCGAACTGCGTCCCCTAGGGGTCGCTATGGGGAACGCCCTCAGCGTGACTCGTGTCTGAAGAAACATATGGAAAAACACCAACTGTTGGCCGGCGACAGCCCATGACGTCACTACCGGTGCGATCATAATAAAAGAGCCACCGGGAGAATACATCATCCTCTTCTTCGTCTTCACTGACTGTTTTGTTTGAAGCGTGCATTCTGGTAGGAATATAGTTTTCCTTTTATTATCATGGCGAGCACTAGCAAGGCGTTTAGGAAGTGTGTGGATCCGTGTCCTCGTTATTTGACACCCGATGACACACACGACTGTTGCGTCTTTTTTTTGGGCATGGAGCACGCACGCGATGTCCTCGAGGGGGAGGTTTGCGTGCATTGTGAGCGGTTCTCTAATATGAGGAAGCTCCGCTCTCGTCTGTCCCTCTTTTCAAGGAAAGAGGGGCAGCCGTCTGCTTCCCGCGATTCGGGACCCACCGCTGCCGAGGCACGGAGGCGAATTAAATCGTGGGGTTCACAGTTGGATGTGGCCGATGTGTTAGAGAGGGACCGCCCTTTTCGCGCACGTCGGCCGAGAACGAGAGTGAGCTGCTGGATTGCGATGATGCAATCTTTCTGACATCATCAAGATTCAGCAGCTAGTGCTCTGCTGGGTTATGCCCAGAGCAGGAGATGTTTGAGGGCGAGGAAGTTGAGACTGAACCCTCTCAATCCTTCTGCACTGCATATGAACGAGCTATTGGGGATTATGGTGGATCAGAAAAATAAATCTTTCTGACCATAAATCCCCAGCTCGAGCGAGCCTTCCTTTCTGCAAAATCTCGATGTGGAGGTTGAGAAGGAGTGCATAAAGCAATTTTTCTCGTATTTCTAGGTTTCAGCATACTAGTTAGGCTGACATTGAGGGGGTGCGTGAAAATGGCTATGAGGGGATGCCCCCTGTGCAAGAGATGATAGCCAGCTTATCTCTCTGTGGGCGAGACATCCTCTCTTAAGGCTCCCTCCTTGCCATCTAAGCCCTGAATCTTGCTTAAATGGTAGGGCATATGCAGCAGCAGGTCAGACCGCCGCTTCGTTGCAGAAGCACTATGGAGACTGATCTGCTGAAAAGACCTGGATAAGGTTCTATAAAATCCAGGTCTGAGCCCGAACAACCAGGGGTCCTAGCCCATCTTGGTCTGAGGATCAGAGATGGGCTCAGAAGGCTAGTCTCGCAACTCACGCTCCTCCCCCTCCTGCGGCTAGTGTGTGAGAGAGGCGCGGGTCAGAGAGGCAAGCCCTCTCATTCCTTTCTATTCCCCTGTAACCACCATAAACTCCACCTGGCCGAGGCTAGGTGGAAATGTCCTGCTAAGCCAGGACTTAAAAAAAAAAAAGAGAGTCGCTAAGGGTGAGTTCCCTCTCATTCTGAGGAATGAGTTCTCCGCTCTACAGAGCTCGCTGTCGGTAGAGCCAGCATTGCTCCCCTCACCTAGAGGGTCACCTATGAGCATGCCGCTCCCTTCTGAGCGTCTGAGTTCCCTCTCATTCTGAGGAATGAGTTCTCCGCTCTCCAGAGCTCGCTATCGGTAGAGCTAGCATTGCTCCCCTCACCTAGAGGGTCACCTATGAGCATGCCGCTCCCTTCTGAGCGTCTGAGTTTCCTCTGAGCGTCTGAGTTCCCTCTCATTCTGAGGAATGAGTTCTCCGCTCTCCAGAGCTCGCTGTCGGATCGTTCCGAGGAATGAGTTTTCAGCTCCCCAGAGCTCGTTGTTGGTAGAGCCAGCATTGCTCCCCTCACCCAGAGGGCCACCCATGAGCATGCCGCTCCCTTCTGAGCGGCAGAGTTCCCTCTCATTCTGAGGAGTGAGTTCCCCGCTCTCCAGAGCTCATGGTTGGTAGAGCCAGCATTGCTCCCCTCACCTAGAGGGTCACCTATGAGCTTGCCGCTCCCTCCTGAGCGTCTGAGTTCCTTCTCATTCTGAGGAATGAGTTCTCCGCTCTCCAGAGCTCGTTATAGGTAGAGCTAGCATTGCTCCCCTCACTAGAGGGTCACCTATGAGCATGCCGCTCCCTTCGGAGCATCTGAGTTCCCTCTCATTCTGAGGAATGAGTTCTCCGCTCTCCAGAGCTCGTTATAGGTAGAGCTAGCATTGCTCCCCTCACTAGAGGGTCACCTATGAGCATGCCGCTCCCTTCGGAGCATCTGAGTTCCCTCTCATTCTGAGGAATGAGTTCTCCGCTCCCCAGAGCTCTGTGATAGGTTGCTCTCCTTGTTGGTCGAGCTAGCATTGCTCCCCTCACCATAGAGGGTCACCTATGAGCATGCCGCTCCCTTCGGGGCGTCTGAGTTTTCTCCGCTCTAGAGCTCCTCATTGGTAGCTGAGTTCCTCTCATTCTGAGGAATGAGTTCTCCGCTCTCCAGAGCTCGCCGTCGGTAGAGCCAGCACTGCTCCCCTCAGCCAGAGGGTCACCTATGAGCATGCTGCTCCCTTCTGAGCGTCCGAGTTTCTCCGCCCCCCAGAGCTCTGTGACAGGTCGCTCGCCTTGTGGGTCGAGCCAGCATTGCTCCCCTCACCATAGAGGGTCATCTATGAGCTTGCCGCTCCCTTCTGAGCGTCTGAGTTCCCTCTCACTCCGAGGAATGAGTAGTTATCCGCTCCAGGGCATAGAACGTTTAAAAACCTGTTATGGTAAGTGCACACGCAAGACTTTGGGCACTTTGATAAAATCCACTCAGTGGTAAGTCCGCACATCGAAAGTTCTGCGTTCTTTCTAAAATCCCGTAAGGGTAGGGTTACGCGCGCAGCTTCGGGCCCTTTTTTGAGCTGGTTAAGCCCCGGCTTGTGCCTTGGGCCCCACTCCTTCTGCCCCAATATTTTGGGTCCAAAAAGGGGGTTTACACTACCAAGAGGTCTGTTGAGACTGTTCCCTCAGTAAGCTGGTGCAGAGCAAGTGGTAGCCCCTGAGTGATCGGCCAGGACCTAGTTACTAGGTGCTTGGCCATATCCCCTTAAAGGAATCTTTTTCTGATTCCAAGACTCTGAGCTCTACCCTGGGTCCGGCAATCCCGTCTGTGTTTGATTACTCATCACCTGTTTCAGTTCTCCTCATTTATTCCCCAGTATTCTTAAGCCTTGGTTTTTCCCATGTCTGATGTCCGGTATTGTTTATCTTCACCCCGTTCCACGTATGTACTCCCCATTGGATGTTGTTATATTAAAAGTCACCCTCAATCATCTGTTCTGGCTAGGGGCCAATTACCATTGCCTGTGATCCTCCCAGACTCTGGGAAGTGTCCGGGCCCGAGCCAGAACCATCTGCCGTCGCCCACGGCTATTCCAAGCCTGCTTTTCGCGGCCCATGCAAGTCCGCGGCCACTGCAAGTCCGCCTCCCGTGGCCAGCACAAGCCCGACGCCATCTGCGGCCAACGCAAGCCTGCCACCGTCCGCGGTCAATGCAAGTCTGCCACCTGTGGCCAACGCAAGCCCTCCGGCCGCCGCTGACTCAAACCCAGCACTAGCCCCTCGCAAGTACTATGCCGTGCCTGAGCCCCCAGAGCGCCCCCGAGTGTCTGCGCTTCAAGAGCGCCCCCTGAGTGTTCGCACTTCCAGAGCGCCCGCGAGTGTCCACGCTTCCAGAGCGCCCCGAGTGCCTGTGCCTCCAGAGTGCCCCCAAATGCCCGTGTCTCCAGAGCGCCCCCAAGTGCACGCACCTCCAGAGCGCCCTCAAGTGCCCAATCGAGCCCCTACATCCCCCAAATAATTTGTTTGGGGGGGGGGGGGGGTAGTAGGTCTCCAGCCGTAGAGGCCAGGGTGGGTGCTGGTGCTGTGGCCTCGGAGTCAGACTCGCCATGGCCACCCAAATCCCCGGATCTGCCATGGCCGCCAAAATCTCCAGATCCGCCACGGACGCCCGAGCTCCCTTCTCCGCCACCGTTTTGTAGGCCTCAAGGGACACAGAGACAGGACAGGGGGCCTCCTGGGCGGTGCCAGCTTAGCAGATCTGGGGACTCAGGCAGCCATGGCGGATCCGGAGGCCCCTCCCCCGTAGATGTTGCACGGCACAGGACGTGCCTTTGGGGAGGGGGGGGGGGTGTCCGACCTGTGTCCCCATGTCCTGTGTTTCCCTCCCTCTTATGTCAATATTTGGTGTTTCCGGTTCCTGTCTTCCTTCTGTGTGATCATTAGTTCATTAGTCTCCGTCTGTGTTTGATTACTCATTACCTGTTTCAGTTCTCCTCGTTTATTCCCCAGTATTCGTAAGCCTTGGTTTTTCCCATGTCTGATGTCCGGTATTGTTTGTCTTCACCCCGCTCCACTTATGTACTCCCCATTGGATGTTGTTATATTAAAATCCTGTTCCTGAATGTTCTCCTCGTCTCCTCGCTCCCCAAGATTGTGACAATATTAGTGCTGTCAAACGATTAATCTTGATTAATCACATCCAAAATAAAAGTTTTTGCTCATAATATATATGTTTGTGTAGTGTGTATATTTATTATGTAAATATAAAGACACACACACAGCATATGTTTTGAAAATGTTTACTTGTATTCATGTGTATATATTTAGATTCATATAAATTCTATCATATATACAGGTGCTGGTCATATAATTAGAATATCATCAAAAAGTTGATTTATTTCACTAATTCCATTCAAAAAGTGAAACTTGTATAATGTATACATTCATTCCACACAGACTGATATATTTCAAGTGTTTATTTATTTAAATTTTTATGATTATAAGTGACAACTAATGAAAACCCCAAATTCAGTATTTAAGAAAATTTTAATATTAGTTAAGACCAATACAAAGAAAGGATTTTTAGAAATCTTGGCCAACTGAAAAGTATGAACATGAAAAGTATGAGCATGTACAGCACTCAATACTTAGTTGGGGCTCCTTTTGCCTGAATTACTGCAGCAATGCGGCGTGGCATGGAGTCGATCAGTCTGTGGCACTGCTCAGGTGTTATGAGAGCCCAGGTTGCTCTGATAGTGGCCTTCAGCTCTTCTGCATTGTTGGGTCTGGCATATCGCATCTTCCTCTTCACAATACCCCATAGATTTACTTTGTCAGGCGAGTTTGCTGGCCAATTAAGAACAGGGATACCATGGTCCTTAAACCAGGTACTGGTAGCTTTGGCACTGTGTGCAGGTGCCAAGTCCTGTTGGAAAATGAAATCTGCATCTCCATAAAGTTGGTCAGCAGCAGGAAGCATGAAGTGCTCTAAAACTTCCTGGTATACGGCTGTGTTGACCTTGGACCTCAGAAAACACAGTGGACCAACACCAGCAGATGACATGGCACCCCAAACCATCACTGACTGTGGAAACTTTACACTGGACCTCAAGCAACGTGGATTCTGTGCCTCTCCTCTCTTCCTCCAGACTCTTGGATCCTGATTTCCAAAGGAAATGCAAAATTTGCTTTCATCAGAGAACATAACTTTGGACCACTCAGCAGCAGTCCAGTCCTTTTTGTCTTTAGCCCAGGCAAGACGCTTCTGATGCTGTCTGTTGTTCAAGAGTGGCTTGACACAAGGAATGCGACAGCTGAAACCCATGTCTTGCATTCGTCTGTGCGTAGTGGTTCTTGAAGCACTGACTCCAGCTGCAGTCCACTCTTTGTGAATCTCCCCCACATTTTTGAATGGGTTTTGTTTCACAATCCTCTCCAGGGTGTGGTTATCCCTATTGCTTGTACACTTTTTTCTACCACATCTTTTCTTTCCCTTCGCCTCTCTATTAATGTGCTTGGACACAGAGCTCTGTGAACAGCCAGCCTCTTTTGCAATGACCTTTTGTGTCTTGCCCTCCTTGTGCAAGGTGTCAATGGTCGTCTTTTGGACAACTGTCAAGTCAGCAGTCTTCCCCATGATTGTGTAGCCTACATAACTAGACTGAGAGACCATTTAAAGGCCTTTGCAGGTGTTTTGAGTTAATTAGCTGATTAGAGTGTGGCACCAGGTGTCTTCAATATTGAACCTTTTCACAATATTCTAATTTTCTGAGATACTGATTTGGGGTTTTTCATTAGTTGTCACTTATAATAATAATTAATAATTTGTTACATTTATATAGCGCTTTTCTAGACACTCAAAGCGCTTTACATAGTAAGGGGGCTATCTCCTCATCCACCACCAATGTGCAGCATCCACTTGGATGATGCGACGGCAGCCATAGTGCGCCAGAACGCCCACCACACACCAGCTTACTGGTGGAGAGGAGACAGAGTAATGAAGCCAATCAGTTTATGGGGATGATTAGGAGGCCATGATGGTCAGAGGCCAGTGGGCTAGTTTGGCCAGGATGCCGGGGTAACACCCCTACACTTTTTCGAAGGACATCCTGGGATTTTTTATGACCACAGAGAGTCAGGACCTCGGTTTAACGTCTCATCCGAAGGACATAATCATCACAATTAAAATAAATAAACACTTGAAATATATCAGTCTGTGTGGAATGAATGTATACATTATACTAGTTTCACTTTTCAAATGGAATTAGTGAAATAAATCAACTTTTTGATGATATTCTAATTATATGACCAGCACCTGTATATATATTTAATAAATAAACGTAAACATATTTTTCTTAAATATATACAAACCCGATTCCAAAAAAGTTGGGACACTGTACAAATTGTGAATAAAACAGAATGCAATGATGTGGAAGTTTCAAATTTCAATATTTTATTCAGAATACAACATAGATGACATATCAAATGTTTAAACTGATAAAATGTATCATTTTAAGGGAAAAATAAGTTGATTTTAAATTTCATGGCATCAACACATCTCAAAAAAGTTGGGACAAGGCCATGTTTACCACTGTGTGGCATCCCCTCTTCTTTTTATAACAGTCTGCAAACGTCTGGGGACTGAGGAGACAAGTTGCTCAAGTTTAGGAATAGGAATGTTGTCCCATTCTTGTCTAATACAGGCTTCTAGTTGCTCAACTGTCTTAGGTCTTCTTTAATCTGTCAATTGTCAACTGATCTTAGATCAACTGTCTTAGATCTTCCTCTTTATGATGCGCCAAATGTTTTCTATGGGTGAAAGATCTGGACTGCAGGCTGGCCATTTCAGTACCCGGATCCTTCTTCTACGCAGCCATGATGTTGTAATTGATGCAGTATGTGGTCTGGCATTGTCATGTTGGAAAATGCAAGGTCTTCCCTGAAAGAGACGACGTCTGGATGGGAGCATATGTTGTTCTAGAACTTGGATATACCTTTCAGCATTGATGGTGCCTTTCCAGATGTGTAAGCTGCCCATGCCACACGCACTCATGCAACCCCATACCATCAGAGATGCAGGCTTCTGAACTGAGCGCTGATAACAACTTGGGTTGTCCTTGTCCTCTTTAGTCCGGATGACATGGCGTCCCAGTTTTCCAAAAAGAACTTCAAATTTTGATTCGTCTGACCACAGAACAGTTTTCCACTTTGCCACAGTCCATTTTAAATGAGCCTTGGCCCAGAGAAAACGCCTGCGCTTCTGGATCATGTTTAGATATGGCTTCTTTTTTGACCTATAGAGTTTTAGCCGGCAACGGCGAATGGCACGGTGGATTGTGTTCACCGACAATGTTTTCTGGAAATATTCCTGAGCCCATGTTGTGATTTCCATTACAGTAGCATTCCTGTATGTGATGCAGTGCCGTCGAAGGGCCCGAAGATCATGGGCATCCAGTATGGTTTTCCGGCCTTGACCCTTACGCACAGAGATTGTTCCAGATTCTCTGAATCTTTGGATGATATTATGCACTGTAGATGATGATAACTTCAAACTCTTTGCAATTTTTCTCTGAGAAACTCCTTTCTGATATTGCTCCACTATTTTTCGCCGCAGCATTGGGGGAATTGGTGATCCTCTTCCCATCTTGACTTCTGAGAGACACTGCCACTCTGAGAGGCTCTTTTTATACCCAATCATGTTGCCAATTGACCTAATAAGTTGCAAATTGGTCCTCCAGCTGTTCCTTATATGTACATTTAACTTGTCCGGCCTCTTATTGCTACCTGTCCCAACTTTTTTGGAATGTGTAGCTCTCATGAAATCCAAAATGAGGCAATATTTGGCATGACATTTCAAAATGTCTCACTTTCAACATTTGATATGTTATCTATATTCTATTGTGAATAAAATATAAGTTTATGAGATTTGTAAATTATTGCATTCCTTTTTTATTCACAATTTGTACAGTGTCCCAACTTTTTTGGAATCGGGTTTGTACATGCATGTGTGTGCATTTATATATACATAATCCATATACACTCTACACACACATATATTATCTAAACGAAAACTTTTATTTTGGATGCGATTAATCGCGATTAATCATTTGACAGCACTAATATATGTATGTATGTATATATATATATAATATATATATATATATTATTATTATTATTATTTATTTTTTTTAGCTGTCATGTAAGCAATCTGTAAGTTTGAGAAGGCAGCTGAAAGAAAGTATCTGAATAAGAAAATCAACTGAATTTATTTAATAATTTATTTCAAAAAGAGCATATCAAAACATGCTTTATGTGTTCTAAAGCTTTAATTAATATGTACATATTTATATTATTTTAAAATAAAAATGTGATTTTAATTCAGACATCAAAACATAATATATTATTGATTCAAAACGATCCAGTTCTTGGGCTGATGGAGAAGAACATTAGGAAACGGAGCGCCATGTCGTCTCGCTGATGTCTGCCCCTGACAACATTTCCCGATCACTTACAGTTTTTTAAGAGAAAAGTCGTAATGACTTATGCATGTCATATTAATCCATCATTTCTGTTAGTGTGTGTTTAACAGGGCAGGTTATTATGAGCGAGAGGCTCTTGTGCAGCGTGTCAGCCCCGAGGGAGGCAGTTTCTCCTGCTCTCAAACACCGAGACGTCACTTCTGCTGATGCTCTTCATTGTGAATATTTCACAGAGCCTCTCCGGCCCATGAATAATGGATGACAGCGAAATATAGAATCTCTTGTACATACATGGAGAATTCTGTCTGTGTTTGTCCTCTTTTCATCTCTCTCTCCCAGTTGTTTGTTTCCCCGTCCCACTCGCTCTGAATATTTCAGTGTGTTTTTTAAATATGGCTCTCTGGCTTCCCTCAAATGGGTTTGTGGAGTCTCTGCTGCTCTCACTAGCCGCGTAAATCATTAAAAAACAGCAACAACATAAAAGATGCACCTTGAAAGGCAGGGAACAGGAACAAAGAGTACCAATCAGACTGCAGACGGCACAGAGTCTCTTTGCTGAACGCCTGTCTGAAAATCAAGATTTCACTGGAGAAATAGTTTCTAATAACTGGACAAACTCTGTCTCAAAACAGTGCGGAATCTATATCTATATATCTGATATAGGTTTCCAGCTGCTGAAGAGTTTGTGGTCATCTTTGACGTATTTTTCGTTTAATGATGTGCCAAATGTTGTCTATAGGTGAAATATCTGGACTGCAGGCAGGTCAATTCAGCACCCGTACTCTTCTACTACGAAGCCATGCTGTTGTAATAGCTGAAGTATGTGGTTTTGCATTGTCCTGCTGAAATAGACGTCCTCTGGAGGGGAGCATATGTTTCTCTAAAACCTTTATATACCTTTCAGCATTCATAGTACCTTCAAAACATACAAGCTGCCCATACTGTCTACACTTATGCAACCCCATACCATACATTTCTAACAAGAATGTCAAATTTAGACTCGTCTGACCATAGAACACTTCTCCACTTTGAAACAGTCCATTTTAAATAAGCCTTGGTCAACAGGACACGACAGCTCTTCTGGACCATGGTCACATATGGCTTCCTTTTTGCATGATAGAGCTTTAGTTGGCATCTGCAGATGGCACGGCGGATTGTGTTTACCGACAGTGGTTTCTGGAAGTATTTCTGGGCCCATTTAGTAATGTCAATAACAGAATCATGCCGATGAGTGATGCACCATCGTGCCTGAAGACCATGGGCATCCAAGGTCTTTGGCCTTTTCCCTCACGTGCAGAGATTTATCAAGTTTCTCTGAATCTTTTGATGATGATATGCACTGTAGATGATTAGATTTACAAAGGCTTTGCAATTTGAAATTGAGGAACGTTGTTTTTAAAGTATTCCACAATGTTTATACGCACTCTTTCACAGATTGGAGAGCCTTTGCCCATCTTTACTTCTGAGAGACTCTCTATAAGACCCCTATAAGACATCCCTTTATAGCTAATCATGTTACAGACCTGATGTCAATTAACTTAATTAGTTGCTAGATGTTCTCCCAGCTGAATCTTTTCAAAATGTCTTGCTTTTTAAACCCTTTGTTGCCCCCGTGCCAACTTTGTTGAGACCTGTTGCAGGCATCAAATTTGAAATTAGCTCATTTAGTTGATAAAAGTGTAAAATGCATTAGTTTAAATGTTGTTATGTTATCTATGTTCTATTGTGAATAAAATTTTGGCTCATGTGATTTGAAAGTCTTTTAATTTTCATTTTATTAAAATTTAAATAAACGTCCCAACATTTCCAGAATTCGGGTGGTAGAAGGTTCCTCAAGGCCAACCTAATTTCATTCAATAAACCTAAAACTTATCATGGCTTAAAATCTGCCCATTTAGATTAAGTCAAACATGATATCTTAAGACGTGTGCTATGCAAATTGTTCCCTTTACATTAAGTCTTACATGCTTCATCTCATGTTTTCTATAAGAAGTGCGTCTCAGGTTACTTATGTAACCATGGTTCCCTGAATAGGGAACGAGACACTGCGTCCCCTAGGGGTCGCTATGGGGAACGCCTTCAGCGTGACTCGTGTCTGAAGTCTACAATACAAAAACACCACTTGTTGGCCGGCGACAGCCCATGACGTCACTACCGGCGCGACCGCAATATAAGGGACGCCGGGAGGACACATCATTCACTTCTTCGTCTGAAGCTTGCGTCCGAAGCATGGCACACAGCCTAGGGGACGCAGTGTCTCGTTCCCTATTCAGGGAACCATGGTTACATAAGTAACCTGAGACGTTCCCTTTCATGGGAACTTCGAACTGCGTCCCCTAGGGGTCGCTATGGGGAACGTTATACCCACGTCGCCATGCTGAGGGGAGTGCAAGCCAATGCCTACGCAAAGGTGAGCACTAAGCCAACTGTACCAGGCTAAGGGAGTTGCCCCTGGGACGGTTGATGCTGTCAGTGACATTACCTTTGGCAAAAGCCGAGGCTGCATACCGGCAAAGGGAGTGGGGCCCAAGGCACAAACCTGGGCGGGACCAGCTCAAAATAAGGGCACGGAGCTGTGCAGGTAACCCTACCCTATGGGATTTTAGAAAGAATGCAGAACAGTTGATGAGCGAACTTACCACTGGGTGGATTTTAGAAAAGTGCCCAAAGTCTAGTGTGTGCACTTACCATAATATGGATTTTAGAAAGAACGCAAAACACCTGATGTGCGAACTTACCACTGAGTGGATTTTAGAAAGTGCCCAGCACTTAACGTGTGCACTTATATATATTTGATATTACGCTCTAAGGTTCGGGAGCGGAGAACTACTCATTCCTCGGAGTGAGAGGGAACTCATGCGCTCAGAAGGGAGCGGCATGCTCATAGATGACCCTCTATAGTGAGGGGAGCAATGCTAGCTCTACCAATAAGAAGACCTGGGGAGCGGAGAATTTATTCCTCAAATGAGAAGGAACTCAGATGCTCAGGAGTGGGGCCCAAGGCACAAACCGGGGCCTGCCCAACTCAAAAAATAAGGGCATGAAGCTACGTGCATAACCCTACCCTACGGGTTTTTAGAAAGAACACAGAACATTTGATGTGTGATCTTACCACTGGGTGGTTTTTAGAAAAGTGCCCAAAGTCTAGCGTGTGCACTCACCATAATATGGATTTTAGAAAGAACGCAAAACACCTGATGTGCGAACTTACCACTGAGTGGATTTTTAGAAAGTGCCCAGAGCTTTAGCGTGTGCACTTATGTATATTTGGTATTACGTTCTATGGTTCGGGACCGGAGGACTACTCATTCCTCGGAGTGAGAGTGAACTCAGACGCTCAGAAGGGAGCGGCATGCTCATAGATGACCCTCCATGGTGAGGGGAGCAATGCTAGCTCGACCAACAAGACGAGCAACCTATCACCGAACTCTGGAGAGTGGAGAACTCAGATGCTCAGAAAGGAGCGGCATGCTCATAGTTGACCCTCTAGGTGAGGGGAGCAATGCTAGCTCTACCAATAACGAGCTCTGGCTCAAAAGGGAGCGGTATGCTCATAGGTGACCCTCCAGGTGAGGGGAGCAATTCTAGCTCTACCAATAGCGAGATCTGGGGAGCGGAGAACTCATTCCTTAGAATGAAAGGGAACTCAGATGCTCAGGAGTGGGGCCGAAGGCACAAACCGGGGCCTGACCAGCTCAAAAAGGGCCTGAAGCTGCGTGCATAACCCTACCCTACGGGTTTTTAGAAAGAACACAGGACATTAATGTGTGATCTTACCACTGGGTGGATTTTAAGAAAATGCCCAAAGTCTAGCGTGTGCATTCACCATAACATGGATTTTAAAAAGAACGCAAAACACTTGATGTGCGAACTTACCACTGAGTGGATTTTGGAAGTGCCCAGAGTTATTTTGCACTTATTTCTTCTGCCGAAGAGAGACTTATGACAGAGCCCAGAAGGGAGTGGCATGCTCATGGGCGACCCTCCAGGTGAGGGGAGCAATGCTAGCTCTACCGACAATGAGCTCTGGTGAGCAGAGAACTCATTCTCATAATGCTCAAAAGGGAGCGGCATGCTCATAGGTGACCCTCTAGGTGAGGGGAGCAATGCTAGCTCTACCTATAATGCTCAGAAGGGAGCGGCATGCTCATAGGTGACCCTCTAGGTGAGGGGAGCAATGCTAGCTCTACCGAAAATGAGCTCTGGTGAGCAGAGAACTCATTCTCATAATGCTCAAAAGGGAGCGGCATGCTCATAGGTGACCCTCTAAGGTGAGGGGAGCAATGCTAGCTCGACCGATAAGGAGTTCAGAAGGGAGTGGCATGCTCGTAGGTGACCCTCTAGGTGAGGGGAGCAATGCTAGCTCTACCTATAATGCTCAGAAGGGAGCGGCATGCTCATAGGTGACCCTCTAGGTGAGGGGAGCAATGCTAGCTCTACCGAAAATGAGCTCTGGAGAGCAGAGAACTCCTTCTCATAATGCTTAAAAGGGAGCGGCATGCTCATAGGTGACCCTCTAGGGTGAGGGAGCAATGCTAGCTCTACCGATAGCGAGCTCTGGAGAGCGGAGAACTCATTCCTCACCTTGCTAATCCGTGGGACTGCAAATCAGATGAACCTGTGGACCGAAGATGTTCCCATGAAAATCTCTGGGGAGGCCTCAGGTCCGGACCATCAGTAAGGCAGTTTCGATGAACATAGAACCTGACCGAATCATCATAGGTCCAGTCTGACTGCAGTCTAGGTTCCCACCTAACCTCGGTCAGGTGGGGTAGACGGTGATTGCAGGGGAATTAGAGAGGTTAAGGGCTGGTGTTGTAAACCCCCCTCCTGAGAGAAGGGAGTAGGTGTTAGTCTCTACTCTGGTCCGGACGAGGACGTTGCTGAGGACGTTCCATCCGGATCACTTCCCTCAGGTCTTGTCTACCTCTTTTTGACTTGTATCTCCCTCTACCCCTACCCGCAGGTGGGGGAGGGGCACGAGTCGCGACACTAGCCTTCTGCGCTCGTCTCCGATCCTCAAACCAGGATGAGTCAGGACCCCTGCTCTGTTCGGGCTGAGACCTGGACCTTCTCGGAATAAAGGTTTTAAAAGCTGCTGAGCGCGCCCTCGCCTCCCTGAACTTCTCGACCACCGTCTCGACGGAGGTACCGAAAAGCTGGGAAGGCGAGACTGGAGCGTCGAGAAGAAAGCCCTTCTCTTTATTCTCGAGGTCTGCCAAGTTCACCCATAGATGCCTTTCCGTTACCACCATGGCTGCCTAGACCTGCCCATAGCAGTGGCAGCCTGCTTGGTGGCACGGAGGGCCAAATCTGTGGTGCGGCACAGTTCAGCTACCTCGTCAGGCGACAAGCTCTGACCGTTATCCAGGTCTTTCAGCAGGTCCGCCTGGTATGCCTGGAGCACCGCCATGGTGTGCAAAGAGGCGACCGCCTGACCTGCTGCTGCGTACGCATTGCCATTTAAGCGAGATGTATCCTGAAGGGGCTTAGATGGCAAGGAGGGAACCTTTAGAAAAGTCGTCTTACCCATAGAGGGATAGCTAGCTAGCATCTCTTCTACAGGGGGCATCTTCTCATAGCCGCTTTCATGCATCTTCTCAATATTAGCATAACTGGTATGCTGGAATCTATGGATGCGAGAGGAAAACGGCCCTTTCCATTCCTTCTCGATCTCTGTATGGAGATCAGGAAGAAATGGAAGGTTCACTCGAGCTGGGCGTTTATGGCCAGAAAGGTATCGCTCATCGAGACATCCCCGCGGCGCCGCCATCTTGGAACCCTCCCATGGTAAGTCAAGCCTCACCGTGGCGCGTTCCATAACTTCCAACAGCTCTTCGTACGCAGGGCAGGAGATTTGAGAGAGTTCATTGTCCACTTCATTACCCTCAGCCATCTCCTGTTCTTCCTGGGTAAAACCCAGTAGAGCACTAGCCGCTGGATCAGATGATGTCAGAGATATCGCATCATCATGATCCAACGGCCCACCCTTGTTCTTATCTGACTCGTGCGAAAGGGAAAGCTCCCTCTCAAACTCGTCGGCGAGATCCATATGCGATCCCCATGATTTCATTGTCCTCCGTGCCTCAGCAACGGTGGATCGCGAATCGTGGGAGGCAGATGGCTGGCCCTCTTTACTCGAAAAGAGGGACAGACGAGAGCGAAGCTTTCTCATAGAGAAAAGCTCACAGTGCACGCAGATTGCCCCCTCAAGGACATCACGTGCGTGCCCTTCGCCCAAACAAAAGACGCAACGATCGTGTGTGTCATCAGGTGTCAAATAACGTGGACACGGATCCACACATCTTCTAAACGCCTTGCTAGTGCTCGCCATGATAAAACAAGGAAAACTGTATTCCTACCAGAATGCAGGCTTCAAACAGACCAGTCAGTGAAGACGAAGAAGAGAATGATGTGTCCTCCCGGCGTCCCTTATATTGCGGTCGCGCCGGTAGTGACGTCATGGGCTGTCACCGGCCAACAAGTGGTGTTTTTGTATTGTAGACTTCAGACACGAGTCACGCTGAAGGCATTCCCCATAGCGACCCCTAGGGGATGCAGTTCGAAGTTCCCATGAAAGGGAACACATTATGGTGGATATGGCTACACCAAAAAATGGGCCACTGCAGAATTCAGTGAAGTCAAGTGTGGCGAGGGGGGCATGGTTCAGCGAAGTCTGCAGCGGGAGAAAGACTCAGGAGACAGCGGTAAGTAAGTGGGTCAAGTGCAAAATGAGGAACACCTGTCTCTGATTGCAGTAATTGGCGTGGAGAGACTGGATAAAGCCACCGTGGAACGGGAGTTCGATGAGAGACGGAGTGGAGACTCGGGCGCATGGTCTGTGAGCGGGAGACAGCCAGAACGAACGTAGAGAGTGATCACTGAGACAACCGAGAGAGTTGATGTACCGAGTACGCGCAGAGTGCGCACCTGTTTAAGTTTATACTGTATCAATAAATTCACCCGAGTCTCCACGAGCCAACCCTGTCCGCTTCCTTCCTTCCTACGAACCTTATTACACTGGTGCCGAAACCCGGGAAGGAAGCCGGAACGCCGCTGCCATCATGTCGTCTCCGACGAGTTCGCCATTTGCGGATGTCATCCAGTCGCTCGCGGGACTCCATCAAGAACATCACAAAGCGCTGCTGGACATGAGGGAGGACCAAGAGCGTCGGTTCTGCGCCCTCGTCCAGAACCAGCAGGAGGACCGCGAGCTGTTCCGGAGCTGGATGGACCGGGAGGTTCGGGTCGGGGGGATTCCATCAGCCCCCGCCCTGTCCACCCACATGCCGGTACAGAAGATGGGACCGCAGGACGACCCGGAGGCGTTTCTCGACCTCTTCGAGAAGACCGCGGAGGCATGTGGGTGGCCCCAGGTGAACTGGCCAGTGCGCCTTATTCCGCTGCTAACCGGGGAGGCGCAGTTGGCGGCGCAGCAGCTGCCAGTTCAGAACCTCCTGGTCTATGACGACCTGAAGCGAGCCATCCTCCAGCGGGTCGGCCGGAGCCCAGAGCAACACCGCCAGCGCTTCAGATCGCTGGAGCTGGGGGAAAACGGCCGGCCCTTCGTGATGGCTCACCAGCTCCGGGACGCCTGCCGCAGATGGCTGTTGGCCGGCGAAGGCGGCGTCGACCAGATCATCGACCGTGTGGTGCTGGAGCAATTCATTGCGCGGCTTCCCAAAAAGACCGCGCAGTGGGTCCAGTGCCACCGCCCGGCGTCGCTGGAACTGGCCATCCAACTCGCGGAGGACCAGATGGTGGCATGCCACGGGGTTGGCGAAAACCTGCCTTCCGTCTCTCTCTCTCTCCCTCCTTCTTCTCTTTCTTCCCCGACCTTTCTCCCTAGGTCCCGTGCCGGCGTGCTACCCAGGGCCCAGGCCCGATGGAGGGGAGGACCGGCACCGGAGTCGTCGGCCGTGAGAGCCCACGCCAGGGAGGGGGGAAGTCTGGGCCAGCCTGTTGGCGTTGCGGGGACCCGGGCCACTTTATCGATCGGTGTCCAATGATGGAGGTGGGGATGCTGGTCCGGGTTCCGGACGCCCCACAGGCTGCCCCCGATCAGGCTGGCGGGTACCAAATACCTGTGAGTATTAAGGGGGGTACTTATTGGGCTCTGGTGGATTCAGGATGTAACCAAACCTCGATCCATCAAAGCCTAATTCAGCCCGAGGCGTTGGATAAGAGCTGCATGGTTCGGGTGAGGTGTGTACACGGGGACGTGGTGAAATATCCAGTAGTGCTTTTAGCCATCCAATTTCGGGGACAAAAGCATAATGTGGAGGTGGCCGTTAATCCCCACCTCCGGCATCCACTGATTTTGGGAACCAATTGGCCAGCATTTAAAGTTTTATTGGGAGTTTTGTGTGTGGATGCCTCCTGCGGAGAAGAAAAGCCGGGGAGGGAGGCGGCCGTGCGAACGGGGGAGGCTGAGCCAGGACCCGCTGAGGCGGCGCCAGGGGAACGGAACGCGGTCGAGAGGCTAATCCTCACGGAGCGTGATGATTTTCCCCTGGAGCAGTCTCAGGACGAGTCACTGAGAAATGCATTCGATCAGGTCCGTTCCATTGACGGCCGGCCTCTCCAGCCCGCACGGCCCCTTTCCTATCCCTATTTTGCTATTTTAAAAGATAAGTTGTATCGAGTGACCCAGGACGCTCAGTCAAAGCAAGATACAACCCAATTGTTGGTACCAAAAAGCCGTCGGGAAATGCTTTTCCAGGCGGCTCATTGTAATCATATGGCAGGGCATCTGGGTCAAGCAGCAACACTGAACCGTTTAATGGCCTGGTTCTTTTGGCCGGGCATTCATGAGAATGTACGCCGGTGGTGTGCGGCTTGTCGTGAATGTCAGTTGGTGAATCCCCCGGCCTCCCCAAAAGCGCCTTTGCGCCCCCTTCCGCTAATGCAGGTCCCCTTCGAGAGAATTGGTATGGACCTCATCGGGCCATTAGAACGGTCGGCACGAGAGCATCGGTTTGCATTAGTTCTGGTGGAATATGCAACCCGATACCCCGAGGCAGTGGCGCTCCGCAACATTTCCGCTAAAAGTGTAGCGGGGGCTCTGTTCAGTATGATCTCAAGGGTGGGAATCCCGAAAGAGATTCTCACCGATCAGGGCACGGCGTTTATGTCACGAACCATTCGCAAACTTTATGAATAGTTGGGAATTAAGTCGGTTCGCACCAGCGTCTATCACCCACAAACGGTGGAGCGATTTAATCGTACGTTGAAAACAATGATTCGAAAGTTTGTTCACGAAGATGCCAAAAATTGGGACAAATGGCTGGAACCCCTTTTGTTCGCTGTGCGGGAGGTCCTGCAAGCCTCCACGGGGTTTTCCCCCTTCGAGCTCCTGTACGGGCGCCAGCCCCGCGGGGTTTTAGACGTCCTGAGGGAGACTTGGGAGGAGGGACCTTCGGGGAGTAAAAACGAAATTCAGCATGTGCTGGACCAGAGAACAAAACTCCACACTTTGGGGCAGCTCTCCATGGAGAATTTGTTACAGGCCCAGGACAAGCAGAGCCGGCTATACAATCGGGGGACCAGATTACGCAAGTTCGCACCGGGAGATAAAGTACTTGTATTGCTCCCCACTTCTAGCTCTAAATTACTCGCCAAGTGGCAAGGACTGTTCGAGGTTACACGGCGGGTAGGGGATCTCAATTATGAGGTGATACGAACGGACCGGAGCGGGACACGTCAAGTCTACCACCTCAATCTCCTTAAAAAATGGACCGAGGTGGAGCCGGTGATGCTGGCGACGGTGGTAAGTGGCGAGGACGATCTCGGGCCAGAAGTGAACACCAAAATCCAATCACTCACTCTGGCCCCAGGGGGGGATCACCTCTCACCCTCCCAGCTCACCGATGTAGCCAGGTTGCAGCAAGATTTTGCAGACGTGTTCTCGCCCCTGCCCCTGTCGAACCAATCTCATCCAGCACCATATTGAGACCGAGCCGGGCGTCGTAGTGCGCAGCTGGCCGTATCGTTTACCGGAACACAAAAAAAGTGGTTCAGTCAGAATTAGAGGCCATGTTAGAGATGGGAGTGATAGAAGAATCCCACAGTGACTGGGCGAGCCCGATCGTTTTGGTACCTAAAACAGACGGCTCAGTTCGGTTCTGTGCCAAAACCATCATCAGAGACCCTTCTCACCCAGGTCACAACACTTTCACTCTTTTACCATCTGGAAAACGTTACAGAACATTGTATGCCCATACAACAAGACTTAAAAATAGCTTTTATCATAGAGCAGTTGCTTTATTGAACACCACATCTTCCATAGGGACTTAGAGACCCCAACCATTTCCTTATTATTGATTTTTAGTGTAGTCACCTTGCTGTGCAATATTTCATTGTATAAGTCTATCTAGGTCAAGATGTCATTATACTGCCTCAGCACTTGTCACTTTTGGCTTAATTGCACATAATGATTACACTTATGCACATACACATAGTGTTTACATTAATGCACATTTGTTGTCATGTGTTATGTGTCCCTTGAGTATTGTGTTGCATAGCACAATATGAATAGCATATTGTGTATATTGTTTAATGTAAGTGTATATTGTATTGTATTGCATATTACGTATAACAGTGATGTCTTTGTTGTGTGGTGGGTGCATGGTGCATCACTTGTTTGTGTGTATCGGGTGGGCGCCTGGGGGGGGGGTTGCTCCACCAGAGTTTCACTTGTACATGTACAAATGACAAATAAAGTACTTACTTACATAAAGTACTTACTATTATCGCAAGGTGAATGCGGTGTCGAAATTTGACGCCTATCCAATGCCCCGGGTTGACGAATTGCTTGATCGGCTGGGTACCGCTCGTATTTATTTGACGCTGGATTTAACCAAAGGATATTGGCAGATCCCCTTATCGCCCTTATCCAAAGAAAAGTCAGCCTTCACAACGCCGTTCGGATTACACCAATTTGTCACACTTCCATTTGGGTTGTTCGGGGCGCCCGCTACCTTTCAGCGCCTCATGGACAAAATCCTCCGACCGCACACCGCATATGCCGCTGCCTATCTAGATGACATTATCATCTACAGCCAGGACTGGCAGCGGCATATGGTGCACCTGCGGGAGGTATTGGGAGCGCTGAGAGGGGCGGGGCTAACGGCCAACCCAAAGAAGTGTGCAATTGGGCGGGTGGAAGTTCGATATCTGGGGTTTCACTTGGGTCACGGACAGGTGCGTCCCCAAATTGATAAGACGGCAGCTATTGCGGCCTGCCCGAGACCCAAGACCAAGAAGGAGGTGAGACAGTTCCTGGGGCTGGCGGGATATTACAGAAGGTTTATTCCTGATTATTCGGAGCTCACCAGCCCGCTGACTGATCTCACTAAAAAGGAGGTCCCAGATACGGTCCCGTGGACGGAGCGGTGTCAGCAGGCTTTTACCCAAGTAAAGGCTGCCCTGTGTGGCGGACCACTATTACACTCTCCTGACTTTTCTCTCCCCTTCTTGCTGCAGACAGACGCATTGGACCGGGGGCTGGGAGCCGTCCTGACCCAGGAGATAAGGGGTGAGGAGCGCCCGGTGCTGTACATCAGTCGGAAGCTCTCTAAGAGAGAGAGACGATGTACAGCACCATTGAAAAGGAATGTTTAGCGATCCGGTGGGCGGTCCTCACCCTTCGCTATTATCTCCTGGGACGGGAATTCACCCTCTGCTCGGACCACGCACCCCTGCAGTGGCTCCACCGCATGAAGGATACCAACGCGCGGATCACCCGTTGGTATCTGGCATTACAGCCCTTTAAATTCAAGGTGATCCACAGGCTGGGGACGCAGATGACTGTAGCCGACTTCCTCTCCAGGAATGGGGGGCTGCAGGCCTGGGTCGGGCGGTAGGGGTATGTGGCGAGGGGGGCGTGGTTCAGCGAAGTCTGCAGCGGGAGAAAGACTCAGGAGACAGCGGTAAGTAAGTGGGTCAAGTGCAAAATGAGGAACACCTGTCTCTGATTGCAGTAATTGGCGTGGAGAGACCGGATAAAGCCACCGTGGAACGGGAGTTCGATGAGAGATGGAGTGGAGACTCGGGCGCATGGTCTGTGAGCGGGAGACAGCCAGAACGAACGTAGAGAGTGATCACTGAGACAACCGAGAGAGTTGATGTACCGAGTACGCGCAGAGTGCGCACCTGTTTAAGTTTATACTGTATCAATAAATTCACCCGAGTCTCCACGAGCCAACCCGGTCCGCTTCCTTCCTTCATACGAACCTTATTACATCAAGAAAGAAACTTTCCCCTTTAAATTGATTTCCAGGGATATTTATAAACTTTATAAGAGCAAAATCCTTAAATTTACTTAAAATGCAATTTGAATAATGAAACACTATAGGGCGGCCGTTACCAATAAAATCAAATCAGTATAAACAAAATCCATCTTTGCACTGCAAAAGTGGCACAGAAGCTGCATCTGAAGTGGCGTTTAGATGCATCTACACAGACTGTTTAATGCAGCTCAGAAATGCCATGAATGCATTTACACTGCAGTTGCCTGGTATTTCAGAAATTATCTGAACAGACTGGCTTTCCTATGCACATGAAGAACAAACTACTTATTGCCTAAATGAATGACAATGCCATGCGAACACCCATCTCATGAACACTCATGAGACAAAAACAACAGAAAAAAAGTCACACACCGACCTCAACACTTGGTACATGACACACGACCGGATTGACAGTAAACTAACTACTCACTTTAAACGGTCATGAGGAATCAAAATGTGATGTACTATCGATTCAGGACTCAAAAAGCAAGCTGCAGAAATGTTTCGTTATCTGTTTTTCCAACACATTGTGTCATCAAACTGACGGAGAAGGAGCATCGTATTCAGTGAATTACAGCAATGTTGTGATCATGGGTCTCTGCCACATTCACTCTCATGTGCTGTCACAGTAATTTGACAATGATAATCATGGGTAATGATCATTAAACCCAGCAGTATACACTGTCATAGACCGCCTAACAGCAAATCAGCTGTACAACAACAAAGAATTACATCCATCTTTAGACCCAACACATGAACACTGAGGACCTTTATCACTTTAAAAAACCTTAACACGCACACCTGTGAGCTCCTGAACCCAAGCGGGACAGAAAAACCATCCATCCGTCCATCATTTAAAATACAATCAGGTGAAACACAGGTATCAATCAGCAGATTTATCATGCATTCAGTGACAATGGTTAAAACAAAAAAAAAATGTCAAAATGTTGTCGAGAGCATCAAAAATGAGTGTCGAGAAACCTGCTTTAATGTGAACTTATTAGACTAATTGCATCATTTTACAAATGCATCACGCAATATGAATCATCAGTTCATCGTACAAATCACTTAAAAATCCATCCAGAAAACCACAGAGAGCAGGACTTACAGTCTGGACAGAGCCGCGTTCTTCTGAAACAGGAGCTCTGGAAGCTGGTGCAGCTGGTTTTTGTTCAGACGTCTTTGAGAAAAGAAGAAACACACACATTCACAGGCTGAGCAACAGTGCTAGATCTACATGTGATTAGCAAACCCAAACTGCTGATTCAGGATTATCTGCTGATTATCTCTAAACTGTTTGAAAATAAAAGTGTTGGGGTTGTGAGGGCATTTTTTGTTAATAACACTCGCAGTGCGGATTGCAGTTCATAGCGCGTGATTTTTTGCAATGCTTTTTTCCTCAGTTGGTCAGAACAAATATGGCAGACTTGTTGTTCAGATGGCAATATATGGTGAAAATACTGATTTACGTAATTTATTCCAAGACGTAGAGTAATCTGTGATTGGTAAACACAGTATCCGCACCGGTGCCGTGACTGACATCCACATTCACCTCAAAACATTAGATTCATCCGCGCCGACACACAACCCCACGCTAGAAAGATGATTCCACACACAGCTGCAATTCCAGGTTTTCAATCAGAGATGGCGGCAAAGAGGCAAAACTTACGGACGGCAGCTTTAACGCCACCTAATATAAAGTGGGACCCATTTTTGTAATGGAAGAAATGTTTACTCTTGATTAAAAGAATAACATAGTCCACTTCTGCTGAATTATCAGTGTCAAAATGATTGAGAAATCAAAGAAGGCAGGCTTTACTGAATGCTAATGATGCTTAACGATGAAAAAGTGTGAGGTAAGATTTACAATAGAAATGCAAAACACGACATGACAATGCACACTATTAAATTTTGCCTTTTTGAATTTAAAATATATAACATCATATACAGTACATATAAGACTAAACTCAAATATTTAACAATCACATGTATAGCGTGACTCCAGTTTGAGCGTTTTTCAGTGAACACTCACAGTCTCTCCAGCTCTTTCATGTCATCAAACGTGCCGCGCTCCACAATCCCAATCTGGTTCTCCATCAGCTGCCTGTGTAGAGACGGGACAAATCAGCGGAAATGACTGAGATTTGAGGAGTGGAGCAGGAAAAGAGCTGGTGCTTGTGGATGAAGGCAGAAGCCACTGAACATATACAACTACAAACAGAGCTCTGTGAGCTTTAGACCCATTTCACACCGAACTCACGAGATACCTTTTATACTTTTAGCTGAGAAACACACCTGGTTGTGAAGCAAATAATATGAGTTTAAATCCAAAACAACCAAAGCCTTAAAGTGTAGTCATACACTGCTTAAATCGTCTGATAAAGCACTGTTTGTGGGTCTTGAGTTTGACAGATGTCTTTCAAGCAACGGGTGAGTATTCACTCCAGTTCACTCTCAAGTCTGCATTGCAAAATATAGTGCTGATAAATAGTTTCATGGTGCATTTTCGATGTGATTTAGTGAAATAATATGGCCCATGCTTGTGTTTTCATTGCACCGCTCGGCCTACATAAGCACTGTGAAGAGAGTTCCCTTGGAAAGACATTTAGGACACATTGGCTTTAATGCAGTGTCAAAGAAAGAAAGTGAAATATGACATAAAATGTAGAGCAACTTACAAAACTCGGAGATACTTGAGTCCAGAAAAGTCATTTCTGTTGATGCGTGTGAGATTGTTTCCATTCAGTTCCCTGAAAAATGACAAAATATATGTTATTTGTGAATTTATTGTCAATACAGTTATGCATTTAACACTGCTGTAACGACTTATGCTCAACAAGTGTCAAGTATATCTGTGACCCTGGAGCACAGACGCAATCATAAGCAGCACTGGTATATTTGTAGCAATAACCAACAATACATTGTACGGGTCAAAATTATCATTTTTCTTTTATGTCAAAAATCATTAGGATATTAAGATCATGTTACATGAATATATTTAGTACATTTACTACTGTAAATATATAAAAACTTGCTCTGCAAAAAAAATAATTTGGACAATTTATGGGTTATTTTCTTAATATTTAGATTTTTTTTTTTGCACGCTCAGATTCCAGATTTTCGTCCAAATATTGTCCTTTCCAAACAAACCATGCATCACTGGAAATCTCATTTATACAGCTTTCAGATGATCTCAATTTCAAACAAATTGACCCTTATGACTGGTTTTGTGGTCTAGGGTCACATATACAGTTTAACAGTACAATAATCACTGGACATTAATACATAAAGCAAAGACAAGAACACCTAAGGAGACAAAAAAAGCAGCAAGGTATGATTTCAACTCTTAATGCAATTGATCAAATAATGTGCAATAAGCTGGATTTGACTGAATAACACAGATGTAAGTTTGCCGCTGAAAAGTGCTGCGTGGGTTCTTTGCAAACGTCTGCTCGTTATCGGGAACAAAACACTTTTTTGTTGTAAAGCTCTTCCCCAATCACTGAGATCTCCCATGAATACTGGACACAAAGTCATGCACTTCTACTGGTCCTAATGACCACTCCTGGGAGCGCAGCTAAACAGAGACGGAGAGATCGCAGACAGATGTATGCACAGCTGCACAGCCAAATACATAATCAGATCTCCTGATACTGTAGATGTTCTGCGTATTATTGTTTGGAGTTCAGCCTTTCTCTTTCTTTAAGAGCTGCACTGAAGAGAAGTCTCCACAAGAAGAAACCAGCTGGACATGTGCAAGAACTGTCCCATATATCCGACTCCAATCAACTTGCCTAAACTTACTTTGTCTACTTGAAATAAACAGCACTTGTGACAGTGAAGTCTCCTCCAAAGTAGACGAGATCCCTCATTGATCAAATCACATCCTAACAATCCTTACATTACGCTACCTGGTCTCATGGCATTTACGTACACGGGTGCACTTTTTAGCGAGACAACAAATACGTACCAATAACTACATATTACTGCAGTTTCCAAAGAAACAAACACTAGATGTGGTAAAACTCAGACACCTTTTACTCCTTTTCACACAAATTTACAGAGTTTTGATTAATAAAGCGTAATTTTCGCACAATTACTTGAAGAATATCATGTTACGACTTCGAAACAATATTAATATGCTGGGAGATTTGAAAACTGATGGTTTTGAACATTAGCATCACACATATCCAGCCTCGTATCTATGGGTTTTCATAGATGGTAAGTTTGTTCAGCTCACGGAGTACAGAGACGTATTTAGGAGACGAGGAGCAATCACGGTTCAACAAAGCAGTTCAAGTCTGCATAAAAGGAAGATGAAATGGCACGGTTGCATCAACAAATAAGTTTATATATCAGTTTGGCATTTGTTAACACTATCAGGTAGGTTTAGAGTTGGGTTGGTGCAGGGCAAGATAGAGCATTAATGTTTAGCGACGGTCCCCGGATATTTGAATTCTGAACCGCCACTATATGTACCTGTAGCAACGTAATAAAAACACAGCAATATGTACCTATATCTACGTAATAAAAATGTGCCAGGGTTCACATATTTAACCTGTGTTTTAGCGCCACTCAGTGGACATTTCTCTTTGAAACTGCGGTGAAACGTGCAGTAAGGTATGTAAAACAGTGTCGCATAGAAAGTGCACAGAGGTACGTATTTTTACCAGACCAGGTTGACAAAACAATATGTATTTAATAAGAAACTCATGATGATAAGAAGACTGTTGGATTGGATTTTGTCTGTTTGGATACAAAGACATGGATGCAACAACAACAAAAACACCTTAAAGAGTATCATCATAAGAAACAGAAACATTTGTGTAAGACCTTTATTTCATCATTCTTGTCATAGAGATTAATTGCTGATTATGAAGGCTGTCTAGCTTCGAACATTATAAATCTACAGGTGTGTAATAGATATAATAATAATTTAATACCTTGAACATTTGCTGCATAACTTGAGCACTTTGCAATAACGTCAAACTAAACATTTTACATTTAAATAATTTTAAATCACATTTAATAATCTTTTACCTTGAATTAAAGTACACTTATTTTGATGTGTTGTAAAGAAGCTTTAATTTAACTGTAGTATATGATTTGATATTACATGTCATTAATTTATATGCATTAAACCGCAAACTCAGTAATCTGCAATTAAAATATATTGCATACAAGTCATGCAAGTTTAAATAGAAATTGCATTAAAATATATTTAAATTTATCATGAAGGCTTTAACCACGGTATATAATAACTATGACCCAAATAATTCTGAAATTGCATATAAAGATATACTTGAGTGGGCCATAAAAGCACTGTTAAGTTCAACTAATTGCATTTTATATAAATTGAAACTATAATAATGTAAAATTTTATTAATTAAGCATTCAAAACTTATCCAAAAAAGGTGTGTTCATTAATTTCACTCTTAAGTATATTGTTTTAAAATGATTATTTCCATAATCTAAAAGTATGCTAAGTCTTGTTCATATTTCAGAAGCATTAGCTCATTCACAGACACCTCGGCAAGGTTAAGTTGAGTTGGGTCTAACAAGCCAGATTCATCTCTCTTGTGTTGGGCACCACTGTTCAATGTCAAATCTCTTTTCAGAAACAGAATGTCTCATTGACACTTCCATTGAGCTTTAATTAGGCTTGTAATTGGATCATCCTAAACACATCTTAATCCCAGGTCTAAAAAGCCTGATTAGATCAGCTAAGGCAGGTTTTGTGATGGGCATGGCTTCAGGAGACAATGTTAAAGCCCTGGGAGAGGATCTGGAGCATCAGCATTGATCTTTATCCAGATCAGCAGGAATACATTTACTTGATACTTATCATTTCACAGATAGTTACAAAGACACTGCAAGTAACACGTGTATCACTGCAAATTAAATGTGAACTTTTGAAGCAACTTATATACACACTAAAAGATTTGTAAAATCTTATAAGATCTTCAAAATGTGAGAGACCACAAACATGAGGACAAAAAAATCCTAGATTGAACCGTTTTGCTCCCATAGTGTGTGTTGTGTCCGTGATCTGACGAAGACAACACAACACAACACACACCAACAGATCTTCAACCAGAATCCGGACTGTGAACACGGGGAACCTTGCAAAATCTCTCCAGACTTGAGAATAAACAAGATTTATTTTTATTATTGCAATTTTAGAACAAAGAACATGCAAGGGCAATAACATATAAATTGCATCAAATACAATAATAAACAGAAATCAATAATAAATAAATAAATTAGATAAAGAATAGATTTAAAGCTTTAACGCAATGAGTCCCAGTCTTTGGTAATGGCAGGAAGAAATAGTGATGAAAGTGTCCAAATCCTTTTCCATGTGTTTGATACGGTTTGTTATGCTTCCGTCTTCTGTCAGCTCGCTTTCTGATTGGATATTGTTTTGTTTCACATGATAATCTGCCGATCGAACGTGCGTTTGTCTTCGGTGCCCCTCCCCCCACACACACAGCAGTAAATATATCCTCCGATGTTCTTCCGAGTAGATTCAGTCACTCTTAACACACCTCACACCTCAGGAAAATCTGATAAGATGATCTTTAGATCCACCAAGATAACCGGGACATTACCTAGGATTGTCGGAATGGGAGAAATCGGCCCCAAATCAGCCCGATTATCTTCAAGTGTGTACCCAGCATTAGAAAGATATTTTTTTTACAGAAGTTTGAATGCACTATACGGTTTTAGCAATCAATAAACGCTAAAGTCATGCACTATACGAATGTGTGACTAAATGTGAAACTATTTAACCATATATGCTTACCATAAAGCTTTCAGACAGGTCACTGCGTATGATCAAGGAGTATTTCTACCCAAGAAGGTTTGTTATCTAAAGAAGAGCAGCTTAAATGACTAGTATTACATGGTTAGTACTTTAGTTAGCTGTTTACTTGTTTAAAGTACGCCTGTTATATCTATGTCAGCCATTTCACAGCCATGCTAAAGGTCTCAAGTCTCATGTATTTATAAAGCCTTTAAAACTGCAATTAAGACCAACATGCTGAACATTAAAGAAAGAAAGTCAGAAACCGAAACTAACCATTTTAATTTACAAAACCCAAAGTTGTACCGTACAATAGTTGTTTGGGGTTTTTTTGTATGCCAAATTTCTATTGTGAATCAGGTTTGAATTGTCTCTAAAACAATTAAGCTACTGGTTCTCTATAATGTAAACCTTAAATGAGTGCATGCAAGTCATCAGTCGATTACGCACTAATGAACACAGTATGAGTAAAACACAAAGCACTCATTACCAATAAAAACCTGACTTTGATTTGAGTTAAAAGAGCAAATTCTACTACTGGCATAGTGCCACAACCATAACACAGTCGAGTTAGGCTCATTATCCAGCTAATGAATTAAAAGAAAGAAACGCACATTTGACAGAAACCCTTTGATGCTGTAACGCAGGGCTTGGTGGGCTTTAACGAGTCGGATCCATCAAGCAGCCTAATACTTCTGAACGGATTGCAAGGTAGAGGTTTCCACAAGGGCCACCCTGAAACTCCCTCACAGGGTTGCAAATGAAAGCTCAAGAGGTTAATCAATGAGACGCCTTGATCCCTCCATTTAAATCAGGGAAAGCCAAACCATTGGTTTCACCTGCGCCGAATCACAAGATAGGCTTCTACAGCATTTCCTCGGCTACATTTGGAGACTCAATTAAGGACATTTCATGCTAAGTATACATTTACACATGCATGTGCTTAATAAAAATACCCTGCTATAGCCTACTAAACTGCTATACTTAAAGTCTGCTTAACTGGAACATCTAGTTGTGTGCTTAATGCACTTTAATTATGTGGAAGTAGTGCTGAAGTCCAACTGAAGTATATTTGATTGAGCCAAAGTGGAGCTATTGCACGTATACTTCAGGTACACTTTAAATATCTTGCATTAAAGGCCCAATATTATTAAAAGCTTGTATAATCCTCATCAATACTGACATTAAAACACATCAAAAGTACTTTTCAATATTACCAATAAACGATTTCCCTTTATTTATAAACAAATATAATCATGTTGGTAAAGTTACAACGCCATACAATTAATATCTGAGCAAGGTTACAATATCATCTCTTCACAATCAAACAGACACCCAAAAATAAAAACACCCTACATTTAACATTTATGATTTAACCCCAAGGGTGATAAGGCTTGCAAAATCACAATAAAGAGAAAGAAAGGAAATGTGCAGCAACTGGATAATTAAGATATTTTCTCCAAATGGAGCTCTTATGTTCATTGATCCTCGGTTTCAATTGTCGAGATGTTTTTCCCACATAACACAAACCACATGGACATTGAACAAGATACACAACATGGGTTGAAGCACATGCAAAGGCAGAGTAAATGTTATATTTTTGACCAGTTCTTGGATGACCAAAAAAACACAGTTTTGAATGTATTATTACACTGTGCACAGTTACCGCACCGATAATTTCCTTTCCGTATAGGACTTAATAAAGTTTGAGATGTAGGAGAGACTGCGCTCTGAAAACGTGCTTGTACCACAATATCTCATAAGTTTTTGGCCCGCTTATTTACAATCATCGGAGGATATGTGAAAATATGACTCAACTCGGGGTCTGAGGACAGCAAATGCCAATGGTTTGTAGATCCATTTTGACCTCGTGTTTAACAACTCTGTACGTGTTTTTTTTAGAGGCTATATCATCATTAACCCATTTTGTGGGATATCCTCGGTCCAAAAATTAATTTTTCATAATCAACAACTTTTCAATAAAATCATAATCTGAATGGCAAATCCTTGTTAACCAATATAAATGACTCTTGGGTAAACCCCTTTTCAAAGAGGATGGATGGAAACTCGTAGCTTATAAAAGAGTGTTGTTACGATAAGTATACAACGTAGTTATCAGCTCTCCTTCGTGCTTAAGCACCCACATATCCAAAAACAAATAAACTTTTAGGGGGATCACTTCAAGGGGAAAATAATAAAGTATTTTAAATTGTCACAAACTCATGAGCCTCACCCAGGGCCCCCCCCCCCAAAAAAAATAATATATATATATAATCGATATACACTATATTGCCAAAGTATTGGCACCCCCTTCTAATGAAAGGTTTGACTATTTAGTCATTTCCATGAGTGTAAATCTTAATGTTTAAGCATTTAATGATATTCTAGGGAATCTAATTGTATAGCAACAGTTTGGACAGAACCCTTTTCTATTCTAACATGACAGTGTCTCTGTGTATAAGACAAGGATCAAAGAGAAATGATGATTCAGTCAGTGTGGAAGAACTTGACTGGTCTGCAGAAAGCAGCTGAACACCTCTGGTGTGACTTTAAATGAGCCACAAACTCATCACCAAACACCAATGACTTATACATATGGGTGCCATCATTTCATACACTTCAAAACTGCTGCAACAGAGGTGGGAATACAATTTTATATGAAATATTACAAGTATATGAATTATGTTTCCATCTTTGTTGGCACAGTTTGGAAGTGCCTTTTTCTCTTCTAAAGAAGGGGGTGTCCCAGTACTTTTGCCAATATAGTGTAACTATACCATTTTATTATGCGAGAATAAAATAGATTAACATCACATTTATAAACGTAGCGTTGCTTGAAGTAACCCATGAATAAGTTCTCATAATTCAGGGCAAAAATCGAACCCACAGCCATGCAATTAACTTGAAGGTAAAAAAGTCCTTGTCAAAATTAAAATAGTTGTATTTTAGAACATACGAGGTCAGAAGGTGGAAAAGACGTCCTGCAAGATAGTACGGTAAGGCATTCAGTCCATTTTCATGAGTAATGTTAGTATACAAACTAGATATATCCAAGTTAATAACAACACCGTATAAGATTAATCTTGTAACTCGGAGATCTTAATAATAAATGGTGGAATCTCTAATTTAAGAAGGTAATTTCTGTACAAATGTTTTAATAAAATAATCCACATATTGAGATAAAGGAGATACAGAGGGTTAGGGTGGCCAAGAGGATCAACCAATCTCCCTTTTCTCCAATTTCATTTATTTTAATCATGTGTTCTCGCAACGAAAATATGTTGGTTCCACCACATGGTGGGGATATTGAAACTCTTTTATTAAGACGTGAATTGTTTTGGATTGTGACTTTGCAAGCCTTATCACCCTTGGGGTTAAATCATAAATGTTAAATGTAGGGTGTTTTTATTGTATTGTATTTTTGAGTGTCTGTTTGATTTTGAAGAGATGATATTGTAACCTTGTTTAGATTTTAATTGTCTGGAACATAATTTATTGGTAATATTGAAAAGTACTTTTTATTGGATATTTGAGTCCTTGTTAGAAATGACGTATGAGTTGGTGACTGGTCCACATGTCGTGTCGATTACAGTCATTGCTGGTGACTGTTTTTAAATGTCTTGTCTGTAATAGTATACATATGCTTGATAAAGGTCAGAGGACCGAAACATTGCTAAGGCTTAATATTAAGAAAAATACTTCTCCAAGTAAAGTTTATTATCATTTTTATAACAGTAAATCTCAAGGGATATGTCAGTAAATATGTTAATAGATTTTAATCATACTTATTATGAAATAAATGTATTTTAAACATATTACTTTTTCCCTGTTGCAAAAAAAACAGTATATGCTGGTTAGGTATGTTTTGAAGCATGGCTGCTGGTTTAAGCTGGTTATTAAGTGGTTATCTTGGTCCTAAGCTGGTCCTAAGAAACTAGCTCCTGCTCAGGACCAGCTTAGGACCAACACTTGACCATCTTAGGACCAGCATACCCACTTAAAAAAACAGTTTAAACCAGCTAATGGCCAGCTTAAACCAGCTCAAACCAGCAGCCATGCTTTAAAACATACCTAAACAGCATATGCTGGATTTTCCAACAGGAAAGAACTACAAAAGGAACCTAAGCAGCACTACATGCCTGCTTTTCTCCACTAGACAGAGCACATGGTCATACCCATCATCTCTGCCGCTGTGTGACTGCCATCACAAAGACCTCTCACAGATAAAAGCTCTACTTTCACAAGCTAATCTTATATCGGTTATGAGATTTATCACTGGGATCCAGCCGCAGAGCCTACAGTCTTTCGCCGTCTGAGCTGCCGTCCACTTTCAAGACAATCAATAAGCAATCAGTAGGAAGCTCACAGGGACATTTGGCCTGCATTCTTGAGCACATCAGAGCTGGAGTTCATACGCGAGCGGCCCAATCCTCCGAGCGATCGCTGCAGTTTAAAGAGAATTCTCAATCAGATCACTCACTCTTGACACATCGGCACCGTTTGATCTCAGGCACAGCAGCTTCCGAAGTGTGTATAAATAGATGCACTAGCATAGATAAAATAAGAAGGGTCGAGTCTCTGGACGTCTGAAAATGAATGCAGGGTACATATAAAGTGACTGAGATTATTCATTTAAAGAGCAGAGACACTTATGCATCTCACAGAGCATGAACAAATCTGTCTACATTGAACTCATACACCGACCGCACATCAGAAAGCCTAGAGAGCTGCTCACAGAAATGCTGTGTTTACTTTTGCACGCACTGTGTTAATGGTGTAATCCGTGTGAGCACACCTTTACTGCTAGTCGTCTGGCACATGCATACATTTACACAAGCCACATTCCCAGGCAGAAAGCCAGAAAAAGTTTTGTCTGGTGATTTGGTGACTGCATGTGAGGCATGTGTTTTAGGTCTGAAGTGCAGGTTAATGGGGAAACCTTGTGGGGTGAGGAGAAGCGGGGGTTGAGGTGTGATTTTCACACTTCCTGAACACATAGTCATTACAGAATCCATCTAAGACATCCCAAGAGGTGGTGTTTGATAAAAACTCCCTATGACGGGTGCAAATTGAATTACAGACTGAACGCAGAGCCTTGACCATGTGGACACTGACGCTGCTCCTGCCTTGTAAAAGTACTTGAGACACTCTGTCTGTATCAGTCGAGTAATATACAACCATGCCTGTCTGTAATGTACAGTATTTGACTTGATAAGCATGGCTAAAGCAAAAAAAGATCCTGTTTTACACTTCACCTCCACACAATGAGACGCTGAAATCTGACCAATCACTCATGATGTAGTTCACTATATACTATTGTTTCCTTGAAATTTGTACAATTTCAAATCCGAATTCCTTCAAAGTTCAAAATGGTTGCAGTGCTTCTCTGACATGTATAATTCATCAGACATTTCCTTCAGTGAATATTTCATCCAAAATATGTGACTCTGGACCACAAGAGTAGCACTGTATGGTACTTTTGCAATAGCCCTGTATGAGTAAAAATTATAAATGTTTATTTTATGCCAAAAATAATTATGATATTAGGTAAAGATCATGTTCCATGATGACATTTTGTAAATTCCCAACCGTAAATATATCAAAACTTAATTTTTGATTAGTAATGCATTGCTAAGAATTTCATTTGAACACCTTTAAATGCAATCTTCTCAACATTTAGATTTGTTTGTACCCTCAGATTCCAGATTTTTTCCAGATGTATCTCAGCCAAATATTGTCCTATCATAACAAACCATACATCAATGGAGAGCTTATTTATTCAGTATACATCTCAATTTCAAAAAATTACCCTTATGGCTGGTTTTTGTGCTGCATGGATATATATCTCATTTGAAAGTGTGAAAGCAACTATAAAATGACTCTGGTCGAAAGAGTGAACGGAAAAGGGAAAGTTCTCAACAGCTGAAAGAGTGATGGAAGTTTCCCTCCTCCCGCAGCATGTGTCAACACACGGACACATCACGTCTGTTCGTACCTGTGCCTCATTGAGCTATTGTTCTCATTTGATTCCTCATGGTAATGATGCAGACCCACCCACCAACACCCACACACATTGACATGCACGCACATGCAGATGGAGGTAAAGTGTCTACTCACAGCCGCTCTGTGTTCCGGGGTATGTTCCTGGGCATGGTTTTGAGCCCCAGCCCGTGACAGTCCACTGTGGTGCCGCTGCAAGCGCAGAGCCCAGGGCATGCCGTGGCAGCCTTGCACAGCAGCAGTATCCGGATGCACGCCTCCACCAGTCTGCCTCCTCTCGCAGGCATGATCTCGCACGCTTTGAGACTTGAGCGCCCGGGCTAGTGCTCTCCCGTTTCCAGAACGCGGGGAGAGAAAAAAAACCCAGCTCCTGCGCTCTCACTTTGTGCACAAACTCTCCTTTCCCTCTTCTTGGAGGAGTTGCTTTGCCGCTTCTTCCCTTGCTTCACTGCTTTGCTCAGCAGCGCTCTGCAGTCTGGCTGAAGAAAGAGGGATACGGAACAGCACAGGAACAAAAAATCTCTATTCTCTCTTACACACAAACACACGGCAGTAATCCATCACAAGGATCTACAAATAGCAGTTCCCGGACTCCTCCCACCCCCTACCCTCTCTCCCACCACTTCCTATCAAACCCTGCTCTCCCCCACCCCTGCCAGAACCTTAAACTCCCCTCTCTCAGGCGCACAGGAGCCCCTGTAGACAGACGGCACAGCGATGGACTCCCCACATGCACGCCGCACCCGTCCTCAGGTAAGGGCCCCTGTGAAGAAAGTGGCCCGGGGAGGGGTCCACTGGGGAAAGGCAGTGTGCCTATACCCCCCACCATCCCTCCCCTCCCCAAAAGAGCAGTGTATAATCATGTTTTGGGATGGGGGAAGGTTAGAAATGCAGAGAGCAAAATGACAGAGCCTTTGTGGAAAGCGTGGAGGGGGAGTTTTTTTATGTCGCTTGACTTCTTCATTGAGAACCAAACCTTTGCTCAAGTTTGAAGGAGTTCTTGTGAGCATAAAAAATTTGATTTGCAACAATAGACTTTTGGAATGCAAGACATTGTCAGCATCCAACACTTTATTGCCGTGCTCAAACTGTGAGCACTAATTGTGAGGTCTAATTGTGGATATACTGAATAATGTGAATACTGATTATATTAAAGCCCCAAAGAAAACATTCATTCACAAATCAAGCAGACTACAATTTTTGAAACCAAAAAGCATAAAAAATGATATCTTAAAGCATTAAGCATGGTAAAAAAGTCATGCATTTCAATCCTATTTTAATTGGGTTTTATTGGTGTTCTTATAACAATGCAAAGAACATAATGTGATGAATAAGCATTATGACAGACTGGGTCATTCTGTCATGTTGCATATCCATCCAGTGTAAAGTGTCAACGACACTAACAATAACAATGTGTCCATCTTAATGAAAGGTTTTTCTGGACAAAAGAATATGCTGAAAAGACTTCTCCACACATCTGATTATTACTTCACACAAATTCCTCCACTGCTCCCCCTTGTGGCTTAAATCAAACAATAATTGCCCAACAAATAAAGCAAAGCAATCCCAGCTAGACATTTACCTAATTTAATTTCCAAAACGCACCAAAACCACCAAAACACTTCAAATGTTCTTGCCTCGTTGTACCATTGAATATCCTATTCACTGCAGGTCTATCCACAACAAGACGGAATATGTGTCGTAAATGTTCTTTGTGAAAAATGATTGCTAAGGACCTTTACATTGGAGAAGAGCTAATGACGAAAACTGACCAATGAGACCAGATTTGACTGATGCTGCACAATGCAGTGCAATGATGGTGCCAAACTGAAGAAGATCAGGAAATTCAGATATTAGACGTAGAGCTGCTGTTGTTCATCCCCCAAAAAATAATGTATATAAAATATCTGCAGACCCATGTCTTTGCTCTTAGTCTTTTATTTAAAATGTTAATTCAGAAACCTAACCTTTAATTGAAGATCGAAAAAATCTTTACAAAAATCATAAAACATTTGTTTCTCAAATATACATCATATATACTTACTAATACTATGGCTGCATCCGAAAACTTAGGCAGCTGACTTGCTGCCTCGCTGCCTTATGAGGTAATGACTTTACAGGCAGCGTTTTTACATGAAGGCACCTCACGAAACTGATTTTGGACAGGCTTCTGAGACATCTTAAGGGTTTAATGATCTACAACAAAATAGAATGAGTTTTGGTGATAACTAAATTAATATTTAATTACTATAATACTAATTTATCGCAAGAAATAACATAAAAAGTGCAAAAGGCTGATCAGAAATATACATTTACACACAAACTGACCATCAAACACAACTTTCAGATGCCATCATTATTGTTTAGCTCAGTGGTTCTCAACCGGTGGGGCGCGGACACTCTCCCGGGGGGGCGCGAGTAGGCTACAGGATGGGAGGAAAAAAAAACTGATAAAAATGTTAATTGCTTTTTTTTATAATGCTAATTTTTTTATCACTAAACTACTGTCATAAAAAGTTATAGTTTTGTATATATATATAACTCCTGAATAAATAATTAAATGTGTTTGGACTGACAACACAAATTTGATTGGTTTGTCGATAGTGAGCGCAAATGCAGGTGATAAGCGGTTTTATTAAGCGAGTCATTGAGTCGTTCATGATTCGTTCAAACGGCCGATTCATCAAGAATGAGACAGATGTTTGTGCATGGGTCATTGAATTTTGACTCAACCGATTCGTTCAAAACACTGAATCATTCAAAACACCATTGAGTGTTGCTGTGAGATGCGCTATGCTGTGATCTTTGTTTGGATTCATCGGATCTATTTTCGCTGCTAAAATAGACCAAAACAGTCATTATTTCGTCTAAAATGTAAGTGACTTAATATTATTAACTTGTTTGTTGAACTGTCATATGAAATCAGTGTCACATTTTCAATCGTGAGGTGATGGTAAATTAAGTGATGGTCAATTGTCAGCTCTCTTGGTCGTCAGGTCGTGTGATGCATGTTGCTGAACTGTATTCAAATGTTATAAATATAAAAACACCACATTTTGAAATTTAACTGCAGTATGTCAATTTAGTTTATTTGTGTGTGCTGCGCTCATAGACTTTAGAAAACGGCGCTCATTTGTTTGATTTCTCCTCGAGAAGCTGCGCAAGCCTCAAAAGTTTAAGGTCCGTGCACCGAAACTGTCGTATTCGTTTTTTCATATTCGTCATTTGGTGGCTCTCAATTGTCAAAAACACCCCTCAAAATATTGGCTACGGATGCGAAAAATGCAGAAAATCGAACCATCCGAATTAATTTTTATGACGGACGGAAGTTTCAGAGGCTGCAAACGTATAAAACGTGAGGTCGTATTTAGTTTATATATATATATATATATATATAGGCTATATATAAAAATATTCGTTTTTCGTTTATTATTCATTTATTAATTATTCGTTTATTATAAAATATCCGTTTATTCGTTATATATATATATATATATATATATATATATATATATATATATTAGAGGTGGGCATAGATTCATTTTTTTAATCTAGATTAAAATGGCTCATTTGAATTCTGCCGAAGGCATTCAGAATATGTGTGCTACCCAAATAATGACTAAAAGTAAGTCTTTGAGAACGGGTTTCTCAAGCCAGGTGGCGCATTAGACCAGGGGCTCATCTCCTGTTTCCAAAATGCATCACAAACTTTAATCTCTTCCCGTCCCAATCCCACGAAAAAAATGGAGGAAAATCCCGTTCCACTCCCGGAAGAATGACTCCCATTCCCTCCCACTCCCGTGTTTTTTTTTTTTTTTTTTTGTCGATAACTGTCAATTACAGTAAAAATATAGTACAGATCACAGCGTGCCCACCTTATTAGTTGAATAAAAACCCAAAATGTCGTTTTGTGTTATTATATTGAACTGAAAGCCATCTTATTATGCACAGTGTTGCACAGATTAAATTTCATGTAAATCATCCATGCTAACACACACGTCTTCTATTTTTTTTTTTTTGACATTTCACTCTCTATAGATATATTTTTCTATGTACTGTATTTTTAGATATATTCGAGTTTCGAAGTTTCTCGCTCAAGTTCACATGAGACCTAAAGCGCATCCTGTTTGCTTAAAAGCGCAACGTTTCGTTGTAATTCTGAGTGCACACAAATAAACGTAGAGTCTTTACAGATTCAAAAGATGCATTAGGCTACTTTTATCTGTATGACCAAAAATGACGGAGATTTTAAGAGCAAGTGAGCGCACCGGAGCCTGTCTTGCAGCAAACGCGCTTCCACACAAACACTTCAATAGCGCACATTTCTCTAGGTTAACATCATATTGAGCGGCCATGTAAAGTTGCTACTACATACATCTTTCAGATGAAAAGCCATATTTGAGGTTGATGAATGATAGGTGAGCATTTGGATGTCCTGCCCGATTGTATTACCACACAGACCAGCCGTTAACAATCTGTCCATCACGGACTGCGAGCCTCTAGTTCGAAGACTCGTTCTCGCCCCCTACAGTGCAATTCGGCTAGGTATACATCCGCGCTAAAATATCAGGGTGAAAGTCATCATAGCTTGCGTAGTATAGACCCAGCTCCCAACCCAACTTTGAGAATAGATTAACGGCGATATTTTTTTTATCGCCGATAAGAGTCTCACGTTAACGCAGCACGTTAACGCCGATAACGGCCCACCACTAATATATATATATATATATATAAAAACGAATGAACTAGTCAGAATATAGGCTACAGTTAAAGCTTTCCTTTAGTTTTTGTGAAATACACGCATGCACGCAGCCACGCACACACATACATGTTTAAATACATTTATGTTGTTAATAAATAAATAACAATAAATTGTTGTAACAGCAATATCTCCAAGTTTTGTTTTTCACTGTAAAAATGTAATGATTTGCCAATGCAAAGAGAGTACCGCCACCTTTTTCCTCCCTATTTCAATCAGCGTCTGAGCACCTGTCAGCAATGAGAAAACAATTTGCGACGTACTTTAAAGAGGATTATCGCTCTTTTGCGTGGGTTCGAGATCCGTTTGTGTGCACAGCAAACGAGCTATCAATTGATATGCAGGAACAGCTTATTGAGCTGAAGAGTGACAGTAGACTGAAGGAACTCTTTAGCTCCTGCCCTCTTTCGTCATTCTGGGCAGCATTGATGCAGGAATATCCTGAACTCTGTGACGTCGCCTTGAAGATTCTCCTTCCTTTCGCGTCGACATATTTGGGTGAGGCAGAATTCTCAAAAATGACTGCACTCAAAACGAAATACCGCAATCGTGCACAAATCGAGGATGATTTGAGGCTATGTTTATCAAACATTGAGCCAATAATTGAGGATTTTTGCAAGGCAAAGCAGGCTCAGGTCTCACATTAACATCACCTACCTGCAAGCTTCTGTAAAAAAATGCAAATGATGCCTACTATTAGGCCTAGTAATAATAAAAATAATAAAGCATAAATTAATATCAGAGGTCTGGTGCCAATTCCCAATTATAGCAATAGCCTAGTAATGATAATAGGCCTATACTGATGATAATAATAATAATAACAACAACAACAACAACAACAATAAAGCATGTAACCTCATATAATTATATAGCAATAGCCTAGTAATGATGATAGGCCTACTACTACTCATAATAATAATAATAATAATAATGTCTGCAAGCTCACATTAGAAGTCTGGTGCTACTGTCAATTATAACAATAGCCTAGTAATGATAATAGGCCTACCTACCGCTACTGATGATAATAATAATAATAATAATAATAATAATAATAATGTGGGCCTAAAAATAATAGCCTAGGGCTATCTATCTATCTATCTATCTATCTATCTATCTATCTATCTATCTATCTATCTATCTATCTATCTATCTATGCAAGGTGGTGTGGTGTGGTGTGGTGTGGGGGGGGGTGTGTGTGTGGGGGGGGGGGTGTGGGTGGGGGGGGGCAACTGCAATGAACCAGCTTTGGGGGGGCCCAGCTTGCAAAAGGTTGAGAACCCCTGGTTTAGCTCAACCGTCACGGAATGGAACGCACAGGATTGTGGGATATCAAAGGCAGCGAAGGATACATCTATGCTGCCTTCAGAAATCGATCAGATGAAGGTATCTCATGAGACAGGAAGTGAAGCTAACTTTAGATTCGGATGTGCCTTGATGCTTTCCTACCTTGGAATGCATCCTCCGAAGGCAGCATTTTTCAGTATTCGGATGACTATGTGTCTTATAAACTACATAATAATTTTTCTGAACATATGATAAGGGATCTGAGAGTTACATGCTCCTTACTTTTGGTTGGGAATTTAAGGCTATGTTCACGCTGCAGGCAAATTTGGCCCAAATATGATTTGTAACTCAGATCTGTTTTTGTCATGATAGTGTGAACAGCACAAACCACATGGAATCTGATCTTTTCATTTCTGATTTGTGCCACTTTCATATGTGGTACTAAATCTGATACAGGTCAGATGTTATGCAAAGCGACTGCAGTGTGAACGGTTATGTCGGATTTCATGCGACTTTTACATCACTCTAGATCGACATTCATGATAATTGCACGCTGACGGGAGACACTTCAAAGATTGTACATAGTTATCAAGACAGTTGCGAAAGGTAATCAGTGGAAGTGTGATGTATCAGAACTCAGAAGTATTACAGTGACAACTCTACAAACAAAACATGAGGGCTTGTATCATAAAAGTTTCAAAACTCTGCTGTCTTTTGTAACATCCTTGTCTCTATTCTTCATATTGCCTATGCATAATTTCACTGGTTTCTGCAGCCGATCCAACTATAAATAAACATATAATTGCTTACTTTATATCCTCCGTGTTTACTTCCGTATGATGGCGCGCTGTGCAATTGTTGCCAAATCCACATTTTATCTGCGGAATTGGGCTACTTTTTCCACTGTTTCCGTGGGTTATTTTTCAACTTCGTGGGTTGACGAGACACCACTAATGCAATATTTACTCCCCTGAACAAGGTTGTGCAAGTTTTGGACTGGTTTTGAGAAGCAATTGGGCGGATTTTGTTGTGAAAACCTGGAAACCCTGTTCATATTGTTCTTTTGCGTGTACAGGTCAGTTCAGAACCATGATCTGTTCACACTATAAAACTGATATTGGCCACATTTACAACAACAATGTGAACAGCTATACAAAAAAAATCGGATCTGAAAAAAAAATATCGTAATTGAGCACTTAGGTTCGCAGTGTGAACGTAGTCTAGGCTCACAGCCTGGACATAGCCCTTGTTGAATTTCTTGTTTCTTGTAGTTTCATTGTTGATTTCATTGTTGAGAGTTTCATTATGGAGTTAGTCTTGATTGTCTCCCCAGGCGTTCCTTGTTTGACCCTGTGTAGCTGTACATTATAAGCTCTAGCTTTTCCTGTGTTCCCTGTCAGGTCTTTTCCATTCATGGTTGTCTCATGTGTGTGCTTAGTTCTGTTTTCTCGTATTTAGTTTCCTGGGTTTTCCTGAATTTTGTTTATTAGTATAATCATCTTAATCTGCATTTAGATCCAGCTCTCCTTGGAGTTCATCCTTGTGACAGAAGACCACAAAATGTATTTAACAGTTTGACTCGTGGGCTCTTGGCAAGGGACCAGGACTACACGAGGTGTTCTGTGACTTGTTTGTAGTGTTGACTATGAGGAACTGGTGCTAAAGGCCTTGTTTGAGGTTGGACTTAATGATCTGATAAAGTTCTGATTACCACAAGACAAGTGTGTTCACTGTCAGGAACAAGTAATTAATTATGCTCTCTTGCTCAGTTTCTATTTCTACATCATGGGATATGTCACGGCTCCCAGCACTCCACTGCCAGAGGAGGCTCCCGCATGCATGCTCCTCAATAAAGCTCCAAGGAGGAGAAAGAGAGATAGAAAGGTCTTGATGCCAGGGGAGATGGAGACCACAGTGGAGCCGTCAGATCTCAATGAGGAAACATATCATGCTGGATATCTACACTGATATGGACTGGGTATGTGTTAGGAACGAATGGATGCCACATCGTTTGATGGAAATGAAAACTATCAACCTACAGAGGGCTTTATTAAAATACACCCCAAAAATCAAAGTATAAAATAATGCAACAGTCTTGTCCATTTTGCTGAAATTTCATTGCAGCAAATCAAAATGGTACTAAGTAGTTTGTATGGACCCCAAGTACTTGTATGCATGCATGCTCCTAATGAGACGACGGATGGTGTCCTGGGATATTTCCTCCCAGATCTGGACCAGGGCATCACTGAGCTCCTGGACTGTCTGAGGTGCAGCCTTGTGGCGTCGGAGGGACCGAAACATGATGTACCAGAGGTTTTCTATTGTATTTAGGTCAGGTGAGCGTGGAAGCCATTCAATGGTATCAATTCCTTCATCCTCCAGGAATTGCCTGCATATTATCACCACATGAGGCCGGGCATTGTCATGCACCAGGAGGAACCCAGGACCCACTGCACCAGCATAAGGTCTGACAATGGGTCCAAGGATTTCATCCCGATACCTAATGGCAGTCAGGGTGCCATTGTCTAGCCTGTTAGAGGTCTGTGTGTCCCTCCATGGATATGCCTCCCCAGACCATCACTGACCCACTACCAAACCGGTCATGCTGAACGATGTTTCAGGCAGCATAACGTTCTCCACGGCTTCTCCAGACCCTTTCACGCATGTCACATGTGCTCAGGGTGAAGCTGCTCTCATCTGTGAAAAGCACAGGGTGCCAGTGCAGACCCGCCAATTCTGGTGTCCAATGGCAAATGCGAATCAAGCTCCACAGTGCCGGGCAGTAAGGAATTCGGGCCCTCAGGCCTCACTCATGAAGTCTGTTTCTGATTGTTTGGTCAGAGATATTCACACCAGGGGCCTGCTGGAGGTCATTTTGTAGGGCTCTGGCAGTGCTCATACTATCCCTTCTTGCACGAATGAGCAGATACCAGTCCTGCTGATGGGTTAAGGACCTTCGATGGCCCTTTCCAGCTCTCCTAGAGTAACTGCCTGTCTTCTGGAAATTCCTCCATGCTCTTGAGACTGTGCTGGGAGACAGAAAACCATCTGGATATGGCACAAATTGATGTGCCATTCTGGAGGAGTGGGACTGCATGTGCTACCTCTTTAGGGTCCAGGTATTGCCTTATGCTTACGGTGACCATATGACGCGTCCTGGCCAGGATTAATTTTTTTTCTAAAACATCCAAAGTAGTTTGACCAATAACATGCAGGTATTGTACATAATCGACCAACCGTGGCGTGTGAGAAGGTGAGATCTATAGAGAATGATCAAAGGGATGCAAATACTGGCACATATTAGGTGTGTTTGTTCATTTGTTCAACTTGAAGTAGCGCTGCGCACCGATCATTGTATGACACCAACGTACTGCAAGAGTGATTCGAAAGCATAAGGAGCCGTCTGGTCTGGTCTCTATAGCTCTCGTGAATGTTATACAACGATCAGTCTGCACAGAGCAAACAGTCAAAACCTAGATATTTTATGCAAATGCAAAACTAGTGAAAAACAGTCACAAAAGATGAGTAGGGAAAACAAATGTCAGTGGCCGCCGCTTGTAAAACCATTCCTGTTTTGGGGGTTGTCTTATTGTTGCCCATCTAGTGCACCTGTTGTTAATTGTATTAATACCAAAGAAGCTGAAACTGATTAAGAACCCCCCTCTGCAACTTAACTGACCAGCTCAATATCCCAGGAGTTTAATTGACTTGATGCTATACTCTGATAAAAAAAAAATAATTTACATTTTTTGGAGAAGTGTACATAATTTTACGCAAAGTCTTGGCATCATATCCAGGTAATAAGTCAGTAAATTCAATTAAAATCACAGGCTTCTCTTATCCCGTATGAATGCTCCACATGAAATTCAGATGTGGGGTGTACTTTCCAAATCAAACGAGGTCCCCAGATAATACTAACCCCATGTGAATAGAGCTTTAGTCCCCAATTAGGCATAAGTTTTATGCTCCAACAGCTCCACTGTGGTGATCTCCATCTCTGCCTTGGTCTCCTACTCCAGTAGCATCATCTTGGCCCAAAGCCATGCTCTAGTCATCTCCAGCTTTGCCTGCTCTGCCTTGGTGGTGTTCTCCAAGTTATCCTGCTCTGCCCGCTCCTTCCTTCCACCTCGTGGACCTGGCCCTCCATCTTTACCCCTAGTGCCACCTCCAACCTGAACTGGTTTAAATGTAGTGTCTGGAATTATCTTCTTAAGGTTGCGGCTCTGTTACTCTCTGTTCTTTATTTTTTGCTGGACTTTAATGTTAAAGTTCTTCAACTTTCTTTTTTCCCCTTGGTTTCCTATTTTCTGTTCCAGTTTTTAGTCCCTTTGGACTATCATTGTTGATTTGTTCCCCTTGATTGTCTATCCATGTGTTCCTTGTTACCTTCCTTGCCCTTGTGTATACAGTAAAAGCTTTAGTGTCTCCTGTCTCCTTTCATTTCATGGACGTCTTGTGTGTGTGTGCTCAGTTCTGCTTCCTCGTATATTGTTTCCTTGTTTTTTGTCTTAGTAGTATTATTAATTTTTAATCTGGACTTGGGTCCAGCTCTTCTTGGTTTCTGAGTATATTCTGTGACACTGACCATTCCTTTATTCAACTGCATTGCGAGGTTTCTGTTTACACCAAGTACACCAACCCAGTTTTTTTCTTCCCCTCTAAAAAGCTCAGTTGTTGTCTCATTTGATTATAGGATCCAGTCCAGTTTAAAATTCCAGTAATGGCTGGTAAATTGTGGATGTATGAGTATATTCTTTGAAGACACAAATGGCTTTATATGGCAAACAAGCTGTGGTTATGTAGGTGCTGTCTAATTATAGTTGTCGAGACTTTTTGACCTCGATACCTAACTAACATCTGCTACTGTTGGAGTTTGTTTGGCCACTCAAACATCCTCCTCTCTGTGTGTGGGTCTGTTATGTGCTTGATTTTAAAAAGGCGATGATTGCGCAACATTTAAATTAGATTTAACTGTAGAAGTGGGTGGAAATAGCAGAGGCAGCCAATGAGACTCTCTCATGTATTAGTGAGAGTGCAGTATATGATTTACAAACAATATTAATATAACAAGAAAATACAAACACAGAGGGGAAAACAAGAGTGTCACCAAAAGAAAGAAATAATCAAAACCAAACAATTTACGTAACTAGTACCCCAAACCTCTAAGCTAATATACTAAAAAGAAAACGTGGAAACCGAAAACTTCAGCATACATGAGGCCGTTACTAATCTACACTAACTAAACCAATGGGTGCTTACACTGCTCGAGTAGTGAGCCAGATCAGCATTAGACTTTACTCAGTTCTGTGCCTTCATTTGACTCCCGAAAGTCTAGTCAGTGATGATTGTTAATATGTTTGTCATGTGGTTCAAAGCCTTGACACATCTTTGTTTTTTTATTTATTGATATGTACTGCACTATTCATTACATTTGAGAAACTACACTGTTTCAAGTCTTGTGTCAAAGATTTTGCACAGTAGATGGTCTTAGCGCTACATTTGTGTAACACTTGTTTCCACTTGCAATTAGCTAGACAAACAAACGCAGTGTGTTGTGGTTAGCCACTTGGTCATAATTCTGATTTCTTGACTTTACGTTGCTGTTATGCTCCCCTTTATTTGATACAATTCTGCTGATAGTTGAAAAATCTGTCTGCTTGTTCGTTTATGATAATGCAGCTATATTCTGTAATCCAGCAGAAGATTATGCTGTGATTGATTCTTCATAACCAATCTATTTTACACTGCACTTAACCCTGAGTTAACATTTAAACCATACTTTTAACCCTGGATAAACATCTAAATGTAAAACAGTGGCAGAAAATGTGTTAATTGCAGTAAAGAAAAGATGGTTTCATTCTCACAGTTATGGTTCAAGAAGTCTTTTGTCAGGACATCCCGGGTGGCACAGTCAGGAATAACCCCAAGTGATCCGCAAGAGCAAGACAAGTCAATACTTAAAGGTTGCATGCTGCGTTTGTCCAATCAATGATAGTGACACCGCAAATGCTAATAATTTTAACCTGAAATGAACACATGTACAGTGTTACAGCCTTGAAACCTAGGGCCAGTTGTTCAAAAAGCTTAACTTTTCTGCTGGTTTTTCAAAGCAAAATTGGATTCGATCACAATGATCCAGATACACACTTCTTCAGATTACCAAATTTGGATTATTAATGCTCTATGGAGTATCCCAATCTTACTAAAACAGTTTTGAACAACACAAACCAAGATTGGATTTTGTGATCGTATCTGATTTCAGAATCCTTTTATTGTTTTCAAAAACACATTTTCAAGATTTTATCCAATCAGATTACGTTTGAACAACTGGCCTCATAATCCTAACCCGGAGTAAAGATTGAATAGAATGAAACTTGGAACCATGGACAAATCTAAGGTTTGCAATGGCCTCCTTTGAACAAATTTAAGTGTGAAATGTGAAAAGCACAGTATGGCATTTACACTGTACACTCCAAGCTTTACACTGTGGTACATTTCCAACAAAATATCAGTGCTGTGTGCTTTTTCGTGTTTTGATTACATTTATATGCCTGGTGAAGATCATGGGACCAAATCATTGTGAATTAATCAATTTTTGGATACGTTTTGAAATACTGATAGAGTGCAGGATTCATTCATCATTGCTTTGATAATTTTGTTTGTAAAATGCTTTTAACTCAGTCATTCACAACCTGCAAGTGTTGATTTTATCTTCATCACTGGCAAATGACAAGTCGCTTTCAGGCTGGTTTTCAGTGTTTTAGGTAAATATTCCACTTTATCTGGGATTTTTGTTCCTTGCTTTCGTATCACATTATAGTTTTAAAGCAAATCAAATGATTCATGGGAACTGTCCAAATGATTCAGCCTGCGTCCCAATGTGCATACTATCCACCCTATCTGCCCTAAATAGTATTGAAAATTACTAATATCACATATAATTTAGGATGGCTAGTATGCACATTGGGATGCAGCCTCAGACTGATTTGTGAACAGAGACCAAGACTAGTTTGACCAATTCGTAACAGATCTGTTAATACAATAATCTGTGAAATACGGTGGCTTTCAAGAGGATGTGTGCTTACTCGTTTTTTTGAACTAAGAACTCTTTCCGATCATTAAAATGATGATAAATTTTGTGCAAAACTGGCCTACTTATCTGATATATTTGATCAGTTAAATCAGCTTAATGTATCAATGCAAGGCAGAAACAGCAAAGTGTTTTTAGTTTCAGACTAAATTGAGGGATTCAAGAAAAAAACTAATTATTTGGAATGGAAGAGTCAAGGAGGGACGATATGACATGTTTCCACGTCTGAGTGAAACTTTGGAAGCCTCTTCTCATGTGAACATATCAAGTTTTTTATCACCCAGCACTTGTCTCAGTTGTCTCAAAAGTTTGCTGACTACTTCCCAGAGGACCCTCGACATGGAAACCTTTGGATTTTGGACCCAATCTCTGTCGATCCTGCTTCAGAAGACATGGCTCTGTCCACGGTGTTGGAAAATGAACTAATGGAACTATCAGCTGACAGTAGCCTAAAACTTCAACTCTCACAAGTTGACCTTGCTTCATTTTGGTTACTGGCTGCAAGTGAATATCCCTCTCTGTCAAAGCGGGCAATACAATTTATATTGCCTTTCACCACCACATACTTATGTGAGTCAGGGTTCTCCACTGTGACTATCACAAAATCAAAAGCAAGGAACAAACTGAAAGCTACTTTGGATGCTACTCTCCGTGTCAGTCTCTCACCCATTTCACCAAGACTTGATCTTATTATCTCCAAGAAGCAAGCCCAAGTGTCTCACTGAGGGTCTGCAGAATATGCATTTTGTAGCAAGGCTTGTCTCAGTATCTACAGTATGGTTTTTCTCATGTGAACTACTCCAAAACATTCATGTAAATATGTTAATGAGTGGTTGTTGATGAAAAATGTGTTATTGACACGTGACACACCTTTTAGACTTCCTAATTTTGGATGTGTGGGGTGGTAAAGGTATCCAGTTGATCCAGTTGAATAGTAAAATAATATATAATAATACATGCCATGCTATGTCCGCCGCTTCACTCATGTGCTAGTTTTCATTACTTTCCGTTGAAGGAAGAGATCAGGAAAAAATGTATTGTAAACATTAGAAGAATCAACTTCCAAATCATGAAACACACAAAGGTATGGAGTGTAATATTTTAAACCAGATGACTTTGTGGAAGGAACAAGTAGGAGGCGTCTGAAAAAAAGGTGCTGTCCCTTCAGTATTTGAGTGGAACCATGAGCGCCAAATGTAAAGTGCGTAGAATGCAGTTGTGGGGGCTGTCTGGTGTAGGTGATAAAGTGCTCAAGTGCAGTTGGGGTGGGGATGGGGGGGGGGCAAGAGGCAGGTATGTATGTGGCTTGTGTGTGTGTTTGGGCAGGAGGGGTGGTTGGGGCTAAATGTGATAAATGGGACTAAAGTGCGTAGAATGCAGGGGTCTTGTGTGTGTGTGTGGTGTAATGTGTTAGGATGTGTTTGTGAGTGTTGAGGGGTGGGCGTGTGCAATGATATTACGCAGTGCCTGAAAGTAGTCCCCTGCTGTATCATAACTAGTTACCTAGCTGGGGACTACTTTCAGGCACTGCTTAATATCATTGCGCCTGCTGCACACATGGTACGGCAGCAAAGTTTCTTGATTAATACACTGGAACGAGAGTATAGTTCCTAGCCATATCGGCCTAGAAAATCACAACTTTTCCTTTTCCGTCGGTCTTAGTACACAATGTAACTACAGAAGAGTCAAGCTTTAAATAGGAAAAATATTTAAACTCTTTGGTCATTTTTTGAGCGAGATTGATGTGTGGTCTAATCCGATTCAATTATCTATGCTAAGCTAAGCTAAAAGTGCTACCGCCAGAACCGGAGTTCGGCTGAATGGATTCGAAAACGGTAAAATTAAACTGTTTAACTCTAGGGGAGTTGTAAAATGAGCCTATTTCCAAAAAAGTGGAATGTTCCTTTAAGACAAGTAATTACCTAATTATTGTACCATGTATTATGCCTTAAATGTTTTAAAATAAACAATTTCTTTGCAGATTTACAACCTATAAACACATGATGGCCTTCTGGGAACAGATTGAACCTTCAACACACATGATGATTTGCGTCACCAGCTTCAAATTCACCAGGGACACTGGGCTATATGTGAAGACGGGCACTTCATGCAATCGATTAGTTCTTCCCCTTCATGATGCACCTTGCTTTGGGCAGAAAGCAGAAAGACCTGGCTCATCGCTTCCATGTCCATCAGACTACTGTGAGCCACATCCTAACCACTTGGGCAAACTTCCTCTATTTTCTTTCCAACAACAAATCTCACTGCACCTTCAATGCTTTGATAGGAATGGCACCTCATGGTGCAGTAACTTTTGTCTCTGGACTGTTTGCGGGGTCAATCAGTGACCGGGATCTGTTCAAGCAATCAGGGATCATCAACGTCCTTACTCCTGACATGGCCATAATGGTGGACAATGGCTTCTTAATTGATAACCTGGTACCATGTAAAATCCACAGACCTGCTTTTGTGACCAAGTGCACACAAATGTCTGCCGGAGAGGTGAGACACACTCAGTCTGTGGCCAGGCTCAGGGTGCATGTTGAACGCCTGATCCGGCGGGTGAAGGAACATAAGTTGTTTTACGCAGTCATCCCCTTGTCCATTTCTGGTAGCAATAATCAATTGTTTGCAGTGTCATGTCTTCTCATTAACTATCAGAATGGACCACTCATGGACCCAGTGAGTCTATACAGTGTCATTCTTGTCTGTGTACTAGGTCTTTTAAAGTCTTTTGTGTACTAAGTCTTTTAAAGTCTTTTTTTGGCACATTGAAATGTTGTTAACATACTGTTGTAAATATGGTCTGGAAACTGTCTAATTTTCTTACAATGGTTGCCTAATAGATTTTGTTGCTTGTTGCTTTTGTCTCATCTGGGATGTTTTTTGACTTGCCACACATAATTCTGTTAACTATTAGAATGGCCCACTTGTCAAGGCATGGTTTAAAATATTGTAAATATTTTCTGCAAACTGTCTAATTTTGTTACTATGATGACCTGATGTTTTTTTGCTTGCTTTTTGACTTACCACATATAGTTTGTACCAGTGTTGGGGGTAACGCATTACAAGTAACGCGAGTTACGTAATAATATTACTTTTTTCAAGTAACTAGTAAAGTAACGCTTTACTTTTTAATTTACTAGAAAATATCTGAGTTACTTTTTTCCCATTTATTGACTGAAGGTGCGCCGTGTGAACATGATCTTACTGTAGATCTAATCTAGACTAAATATGAATGTGTATTAATTCATCTCACTCGCAAAAACAGATTCAGTATTCATCAAAGTGAATTAAAACAGTGAAATGCAAACTCAGAATATGACGCAAACCTGCAATAATTAAATATGTTAAACAATACAAATGTATCTAATCTCATTTTATTAAGTCAAGTCAAGTCAAGTCACCTTTATTTATATAGCGCATTTAACAATACAAATTGTAACAAAGCACTGCACAGTATCAAAATAGACAGATTGTGTCAATAATGTAAAATGACAGGATTTAACACTCAATTTTCAGCTGAATGCATTTCATTATTGAATTTAGTAATGGCATTGTCCAGCTCAGTTCAGTTTAAATAATATCTGTGCAATCAAGTCGATGATATTGCTGGAAATGAAGATTCCCCAACTAAGCAAGCCAGAGGCGACAGCGGCAAGGAACGAAAACTCCATCGGTGACAGAATGGAGAAAAAAACCTTGGGAGAAACCAGGCTCAGTCGGGGGGCCAGTTCCCCTCCGGCCAGACGAACCAGTAGTTTGTTCTGACTGCAGCAAAGTCAGAGTGTAAGCGGTCCACTGGTTCCAGGGGTCTTTCCCCGAAGGATGTTTCGGTGACGAGTTCCTCAATCTAGATCTGTCTCTGGGGCTCATCTATGTGTCCTAGACTCCGCTGACGTTCAGGGCTGTAGAGGTTGTCTCTAGGTGCTGATCCTCCATTTATGGCAGACTTTGGTTAAGTCAGTATAATCACTGATGGTTGGCTTCCTCTGAGGTCCTCCGAGGGGTTGTCATCATCTCTTCTCAGGTGTTCGGTCATCTCAGATCGTTTAAGGGTTGGATCCAGACTGAAGCTTGTGTAATTCCTAGCTACCACGGGATGTTAATCCCGTGGCAGAAACATAGAAACAATAAGACAATTAGCGTAGCAGTTGTTCCATCCAGGAATAACCCTGGATGAAATTATCAGTATAACCCAAGCTAAAGCATAATAATGTGCATTTGTTCAGATAGACTGGCAGTACAAGATTGTGAGATGCATTATATGAATGCTTGGCTAAAGAGATGTGTCTTTAATCTAGATTTAAACAGAGAGAGTGTGTCTGAACCCTGAACGTTATCAGGAAGGCTATTCCAGAGTTTAGGAGCCAGATATGAAAAAGTTCTACCTCCTTTAGTGAACTTTGCTATCCTAGGTACTACCAAGAGTCCAGAGTTTTGCGACCTTAGGGAACGGGTTGGATTGTAGCGTGATAGAAGATTAGTTAGGTACACAGGAGCTAAATTATTTAGGGCCTTATAGGCTAGTAATAATATTTTGTAACTGATACAGAACTTAATAGGTAGCCAGTGCAGAGACTGCAAAATTGGAGTAATATGATCATATTTTCTTGACCTGGTAAGGACTCTAGCCGCAGCATTTTGTACTATCTGTAGCTTGTTTATTGAAGATGCAGGACAACCACCTAGCAGTGCATTACAATAGTCCAGTCTAGGGGTCATGAATGCATGAACTAGCTTTTCTGCATCAGAAACACTTAACATGTTCCGTAGCTTGGCAATGTTTCTAAGATGGAAGAATGCTGTTTTTGTAACATTGGAAATATGATTTTCAAAAGATAGGTTGCTGTCTAATATAACACCCAGATTTTTAACTGTAGAGGAAGTAACATTACATCCGTCTTGTTGCAAATTGTAATCCAAGAGATTCTGTGTACTGTTTTTAGGTCCAATAAGTAATATCTCTGTCTTATCTGAATTTAATAGGAGAAAATTACTGGTCATCCAATCTTTTATATTTTTAACACACTCCGTTAGCTTAGATAGTTTAGAGGTTTCATCTGGTTTTGTTGAGATATATAGTTGAGTGTCATCAGCATAACAATGGAAACTAATCCCGTACTTTCTAATAATATTACCAAGGGGCAACATATATAATGAAAATAACAGAGGACCTAGGACAGATCCTTGTGGTACTCCATACTTTACTGGTGATAATTGAGATGACTCCCCGTTTAAATAAACAAAGTGGTAGCGATCGGAGAGGTAGGATCTAAACCATCTTAGATCCTGCCCTTGAATACCTGTATAGTTTTGTAATCGATCTATCAGTATGTCATGATCTATAGTGTCGAACGCAGCACTAAGATCAAGTAAAACTAGCAACGAGATGCAGCCTTTGTCTGACGCAAGAAGTAAGTCATTTGTAATTTTAACAAGTGCAGTTTCTGTGCTATGGCGGGGCCTGAAACCTGACTGAAATTCTTCATAGATATAATTTTTGAGCAAAAAGGAGCACAATTGAGCAGACACTACTTTTTCTAATATTTTCGACATAAACGGAAGATTTGAGATGGGCCTGTAATTTGCCAGTTCACAAGGATCTAATTTAATAAGAGGCTTAATAACTGCCAGCTTAAATGGTTTTGGGACGTGACCTAAAGATAACGAGGAGTTAATAATATTGAGAAGCGGTTCTTCTGCTACAGGTAACAACTCTTTCAATAGTTTAGTGGGTACAGGATCTAATAAACATGTTGTTGGTTTAGATGCAGTGATAAGTTTATTTAGCTCATCCTGTCCTATAGTTGTAAAGTACTGCAGTTTTTCTTTGGGTGCGATGAATGAAGCTGAAGTACTAGACGCTGTAGAATCTACATTTGTTATTGTATTTCTGATATTATCTATTTTATCAGTAAAGAAATTCATAAAGTCATTACTATTAAACTGTGAGGGAATATTTAGATCGGGTGACATCTGTTTATTTGTTAATCTAGCCACTGTGCTAAATAAAAACCTTGGATTGTTTTGGTGATTATCTATGAGTTTGCGGATATACTCGGTTCTTGCAGTTTTTAGAGCCTGTCTATAGCTGAACATACTGTTTTTCCACGCAATTCTAAAGACTTCCAAGTTAGTTTTTCTCAATTTGCGCTCAACAATACGAGTTTCTTTCTTGAGAGAATGGGTATAACTGCTGTACCATGGCGCAGCACGTTTTTCTCTAACCTTTTTTAATTTGATGGGGGCAACAGTTTCTAACGTATTAGAGAAGATAGTTCCCATGTTGCTAGTAATTGTGTCTAGTTCATCTGTATTTATGGGTACACAGAGCAGTTGAGATAAATCAGGCAGGTTATTGGTGAATCTGTCTTTAGTGGCTGGAACAATAATTCTGCCTGGACGATAACGCGGAGCCATATAGTTAATATCAGTAATATGCAGCATACACGATACAAGGAAATGGTCAGTAACATCATCACTTTGAGGTACGATATCTATATCAGTAATATCAATTCCATGCGATATTATTAAATCTAGCGTATGATTAAAACGATGTGTCGGCCGGTGACATTTTGCTTGACACCAAAAGAGTTTATTAGGTCAGTAAACGCAAGTCCTAACGCATCATTTGTATTATCAACGTGAATGTTAAAATCTCCAACAATTAGTGCTTTATCAACATTACCAATAGGCCTGAGAGGAAATCTGCAAATTCTTTTAGAAAATCTGTATATGGCCCTGGCGGTCTATACACAGTAGCCAGAGCAAGAGATAGGACAGATTTATTTTGCTTATCTGACAGTTTAACATTGAGCATAATTATTTCGAATGAGTTAAACCTGTATCCTGTTTTCTGAGTAACATTGAGAATATCACTATATATTGTTGCGACACCGCCGCCACGACCAGTCTGACGAGGCTCGTGCTTATAACAGTAGCTTGGTGGAGTAGATTCATTTATACCAAAATAATCATTTGTTTTAAGCCAGGTTTCAGTCAGACAGAGTACATCAAAACTATTATCTGTGATTATTTCATTTACAATAACTGCTTTCGGTGTGAGTGACCGGATATTTAGGAGCCCAAGTTTTACAAATAGTTTTTGTTCATTTATTTTGCATTTTTCTGGTTTAATTTGGATCAGATTTGTTCTAGATCCTGCATTAAATTTATATTTTGATCTCACTATTCGGGGAACAGACACAGTCTGTATAGATTGGACACTGCAAGTACCTTTATCATTTAAGTGGGTAGAACAAAAGTCATCATAGCTGTTATTGGAGAATTGGCTTACTAGTCAGATAGAGCGTAGCGTTCTGGTGATGTTGTCCGACAGGAGTTCCGCACCGACTCTGCTGGGGTGCAGGCCATCAGCACGAAATAGCCTAGGACGCTCCCAGAAAAGATTCCAATTATTAACAAAGAGAATTTTCTGCTCTTTACACCATGACAACAACCACCCTTATTAAACAAACAGTCTACTGAACCTTTCGTGTCCTCGTCGATACGTGGGAAGAGGTCCTGACACGATGATCGTCGCCGCGGGCGATGTGCTGCGTACCGTCTCGGTCAGGCTCCTGAAGTCCCTCTTCAGTGTCTCCGTCTGCCGCAGCCTGGTGTCGTTAGTCCCCGCGTGAATCACAACAGCTGCAACGCTCTCGTCATCCTTCAGGATTGCGGGTATCTGCACAGAAACATCAAGAACACGAGCACCAGGGAGACAATGAGTGTGCACTTTACCTTCAGCTATCGTAGCACGGACATGCCGGACGATTGAGTCTCCAATGACCACAGCGTCACGTTCAGTCTCACAGAGAGGGGTGAAGCGGTTCCGGGATGAGATGTCGAAGACCGGAGGGGGAGAAGTCGTCGACCGGGGCCTGGATCGCGTCTTCCGCTGCTGCACCCAGGGTCCGTGGTTTCCCGGCGCCGGAGTGAAGGCCATCTCCAGCTCCAGCTGCACCGAATGCAGCTCGAACGTGTCCTCACCTGCACACAAAGGTAGACACAAATCCGCCATTAAAGCAAGTAACAATGAAACAATGTTAAATGTGTGTGTGTGTGTGTGTGTGTGTGTGTGTGTGTGTGTGTGTGTGTGTGTGTGTGTGTGTGTGTGTGTGTGTGTGTGTGTGTGAAAAGGGGTATTAGCTGTGTTAGCGGCACCCGCGCTGGCTTTGCTAACGGGCTATAAGCTAATAGGACTCGGGAAATCAAAATAAAACTTGCGATAACAAGCCGCTCTGATTATTCTCATTGCAGAATGCGATCGGGATATATTCACACGTTATAGAAACAAAAATGATTGTGTATAAAATCGGAATTTAAGATAGAAAATAGACGATAAATAATTTGCTTGATGGAGATTCAATTCAAAACAAGCGTCAGCGCCAAACCGGAAACCGGAAGTCGTTATTAACCGATGTCTTTGCTGCTGATCTTTGATGATCCAGTTCAACCATACTAATAAGCAAAACTGACTTTAGATAAAATAATAATTGTGCTTCATTATTTTTTATTGCTGAAGAGTGTTGAACCCTCTTCTGTTCAGACGTGATTTACTCCTTCAGCCTAAGGTTTATTTTTTTTTTACTTTTTGGTGTGAAATACTTTTACATTTGCTATAAATAGAACTTCTTGTATTAAAAACAAACAATCAAGCCCTGCTCATATTTAAAAAGTTACGCAAAAGTAACGTAACGCATTACTTTCCATAAAAAGTAACTAAGTAACGTAAATAGTTATTTTTAGGGAGTAATGCAATATTGTAATGCATTACTTTTAAAAGTAACTTTCCCCAACACTGGTTTGTACAAACATTACTGATAACTGATAATTAACATTATTCTTGATCAGTTGGTTCATTAAAAAAATATTTTACAATCCAACTTGTCAGACCTGTGTCCCCATGTCTTGTGTCTCCCTTCCTCTTGTGCCCATATATGGTCCTTCCTGTTTCCTGTTCCTTATTAGTTCAGTTAGTCCCACCCGTTTATCTTGATTATGTTCCAGGTTTAGTTAGTTCTGTCTATTTGTAGTCTGCTCTGCCCCATGTTTCCTATCGGTTGTTAATTGTCTATGGTGTGCTTGATCTACGTTCCTGTCTGTCCTGTGACCCCCTCCCCCCCGTTCAACAGAAATAAAGCGTTGAAGAGTTACGCCTCCTCGTTCCTCCCGTAAGCAACCGTGATAGCAACATTTGACCTCCTTCCTTTGTTAGAGCAGCCATAGTTTAACCTGCAGTTGCAACACAGTTCTAATTCTGTCAATCTTCTGCCACCTGCTCAAATCTTTATTTACAACTATGGTGAAAGACAAGACTAAGATACAGTATTTAAGTGTCTTTTCTATTTATTTTAATGTTTAGTCATAAGTTATATTTATGAATTACATTTATCATGATAGTTACCTACAACATTCCTTCGCAATTATTAAAGTAAGCAAATAAATAAATAAATATGTACACAAAATCCCTTTCAGAGCCCATCGACAGTAACTTGATGGTCCATGGGCACTTTGGGAAAAGCCTTACTATTGTATGCAAGTCTACATGTACTGTTATGTAACAGTGTACAAATATCTGTGAACAACAGGAGTACACAGTGTAACAGTAAAACAATTACAGTGTGTGTACTGTATACCAAGCAACAATTTCCATTTTTATAGACTTTCAGACATGAACAATATATCAGTTAAGAGATTGTATAGATTTGTAAAAATGAACAATAACACCTGAACTCACTGAACTGATTGAAACTGATTCAACTTATTGAAAGATACTATGCTCAAGGCTATTGGAGTGACTTACGGCAAACACTTCTGTACGTAGTGGTAAAATTAAAAATGATCTGCTCTGTCTCTAATGGTGTGCATTACATCAAGATCTTTATAAATTAGTTCGAATAACATGTCTTCCTGAGCACAAACAACAAAATCACACCCTGTCAAGAGCATCTGACCTTGAACTTGCCAGTAGTACTTGTGCTGCATCCTGAGTTTTAAAGCACCACCGGACATTTTTAGATAGGGGCAGTCCACATAGTTCTGGATATTGGGGCATTTGACCTCAAGGACAGTGGCATGCACAGACAGCATGTGGGGCAGGGGCGGAAGGACCAAAAAGGGCAAAAAACAAACAAAACAAATACATTACTTCTATAAACATAACCAAATGTGACCAGATTTTAAACCTAATTATTTATGAAATTAACTGTATTTAAAGCAGTATTCATCTTTCTGCTGTCTTTTTAAATATTTGAATGACTTCCTCACGATTAATTTTAATTTCTCACTCAATGGAGAGTAGCTGTAGGTCAGAAAGCCTCTCTTCATTACACAGACTTCGAAGACTGAATTTCACAAGTTTTAACTTGGAAAATTATCTCTCGACTGTAGAAGTGGAGACAGGTAATGTTGCATAAATCTTTAGGAGTTCAGAAAGAGAGGGGGAAACAGACTCAATCTCATTGTCTTTTAGGCACTTTAGCATTTCCTGCACATTACTTTTGGTGAAGGAGTAGGATGCATGAAACAATTTAAGTTCTGTGAAGACCTTTTCTTCTTCAATCCCGTATAATTTACTAACTGTTCTAAGTTCAGCATCACCAGGTTCTACTCCTTTTGACCATTTGGATGCTACTGTCAGACTGTGTAAGCCTTTGAGGATAATGCCAGTTGAACTATTATCCCTTCCTTTGAATCGTCTGAGCATCTCTTGAGTAATGGTATCCAAAAAGGTGTAGTACACCCTTGTTCAGTAGAACTGAACAAATTCTCAGGGTGATGGTCTTCTCCTGTTGACTTGTAACTGTACTTATACCTTGCAGGTATTTTTCTGGTCTTGACTCACCAGGTACTTTGTCAGGAAACTCAATTCCAGCAGCCTCAGCCTGCTCCTTTGCTTTTTCAAAGACAACCTTGAATTCACTTTCTGTCCTCAGTTCTTGAAGCCTTTTTAGCACTCCTTCCACCAGTGTGTATGACACCGCTAGATCCACATCTTTACGCTGAAGAGCAGCTGATGCAACAGCGGTCTCCTGAAACACTGGGGTGGCCACCTTATGCTGCAAAACAACATTAGAGCATCACTTGCAGCTGGATCAGGTGGATTGTTGTCTTATATTTTTTTAATCAGCTGCATAACTGCAGAAAATACTTTCTGCCATGCTTTTAAGGCATTTTCTCGACAGGCCCAGCGTGTGTAAATCAGCTGTTTTAATTCCCAGGTTTTCTCTCCAGCATACAACAACTTTTGCATTTCTATGAATGCAGCATTACACTTGCTTGAAGAAGACAGGGAAGTATAGAGCCTCTCTACCAAATTAAAAAAACGCACAAAATGAGGACTTGATTTTGCAGTCTCCTTGTTGTTCATGACAACAAACTGGTTACAATAAAGAATATACCATAACACATCAAAATAAACCAAGAAAACAAAACACAGAAACAATCTTCATTTAAGAACCAACCAAATAAAACTCAAAAAAGGACTGTGACAGCAAAAAGGCTGATCGTCTGTTGTACACCGCTATAGACTTTAGCTATAATGTTTCTTTGTTTCACTTTTCTCACAAGTCACAACACATCGAAGGAGTGAGAAGAACGCCACACCCCAGTCCAGCTGATCCTGCGAAAGTTGAACATGGTCCATGTAGTAGTAGTAGTAGTAGCCCTTTATTGTCACTAGTCACAAGTACCAGCGAAATTAGCCATCAACCTGTCCATACATACACAACATACATACAAGGGGGTAGACAGGACAGGAAGACAGGGAATTGAAGAAAATACAGCATAACATGAGGAAGGGGAGGAGAAAAAAAATAACCCCCAGACTATGCTCCTTGGGGAGTACAGTGTGAGAACAGGAAAAACACCTCAGCAACAAAAGCACATGAATACACCATAGACACACGACTTTGCAACAGGGGAGGTAATCCAGCTCCGGCAAGCAGCCATCCGGTCCTGCAGCCAATCTTAGCGCTGGTCACAGACCCGCTTGTCAGGCTGGCGGTACAAAGCGACGGAGGCGAGGGCAAGAGCGTCCCACTGCAGTGCTCTTCTCAGGGTTGATTTTCCAACAGCGGCCTTGGCCGAGGCCAGTGCTGGTACAGGGGAGCCGAAAAAGATAAGATTGCGATTTGTTTGGTCTTGGGGCGAGTAGCCGCATTCCAATTCCACGGCTATTCTCTTTGTCCATTCTGGTCTCCAAAACCATCAATTTTCCTTTGCAAAGCCGTGAGCTTCTCCGTGATGGAAACCATATTGCGTTTAATAGTCTCAGTCTCAATGCTGACCGCTCTGCCCACTGCTTCAGTCATGACGGGCAGCCTTGTGAGGCTTTGGACAGCTGTTTCCGTTTTCTGAATTCTACGATAACCCAGGGCAAAGCCTAATCCAATCAGCAGAAGACCTGTTATCATGGTTTCGAATAGGTAGATATCTTCAATGTCCTCCACGGAAAGAGCCGCCAGACACACGACCCGCCACCTCTCCCACGCGTCCATCGTGTAGCCAGCTGCGAACGTTCCGGCAGGGCAGTCAGGTTCCCCCGAACCCAAGCTTCTCGTTGAGAAGATGGTGTCAATTGCGTTGAGAGACCAGTTGATCAAATCTATGGTTTTTCAGTTTGGAGAGCAGTGCAGAGAGAGTCTCTCAGTATTAAATAGACGAGACAAGACGAGAGAGCAAGCAGGGAAGATAGTGAGGACGGGGGAAGAAAAATGCGTCCGCCTCCGTTGAGTGCAGCAGAAGAAGGTACTGAGCAAGAAAGAAAAGTGCCCTGGTACAATACCACGACCGATTACTCAAACCAATCCGCCAGCTCGATTCAAATGCAGCGTCATACGATCCCAGAAAAATGTGGTAATAACCCCAATGCCGAGGCGCAAGGCCTCAGTATGGGAAAACAACTTGCGGCCAATGGAACGGCCAACCATCAAGCTTCAGACCACAGTTGACACGAGCACCGAGCCAGAAACCAGCCCACTGTAACACCGCACACGTTGGCTCACACCTCTAACGCGATTCACATAACCTAGCCGCGGTTGCGTTTAAATACATCTCCGCAAAAAACGCCATTGCTGCCAACATACCATAAAGCTCCTCAGTCCGCCCAATGTTTGCACACCTCGCCAGAAGTGAGTTGCCTCTCTCTTGCGGATGCAGAACGGACGCAGAACAGACACACAAACACATAGCGCTCCTACGGCCACTTTTATATACTATTCAGTTGAAGTAATTACCAAACACTCCCCCCCCCTTCTATTGCAGGGTATGTCACGGGTAGACCGTACTGCTACACAAGCATACGACTTTAAACTCTTAAATGAACAAAAATACATCAACATCCCAGTTTTTGCCTGCATGTGAGCTAAGAGAGGGGATTGTATCTGGAAGTATCTTGACAGATGACTTGTAGTCATACAGAGATACACCTTAAACCTTTCAACTATAAAATCGTTCCATCTTTTCGCGCAGATGACAAAACAGGAAGTGATATACAAAAGGCAAGATGGGAATAAAATGAAACAACCAAAACTCAAAATCAACCAAAACTCCTTTTCAATCTTGCTCTAGTAAACAATAATTCAGTATAGAAATCACAATAAACATTGCAAAATATAAAATTATACAACTTAAACTAATGAAAAGTTATACTATGATAAACAAGTGTCTAAGTACACTAGCGCCATCTAGTGGAAACAGACATAAACTCCAAAAGCTTTGTTATAGGAAATACACTTGTCTTGCCAAATATACTGTGATGTCTATTAAGCAAAATAGGATTTCTCTATTCTTCTGTCTTTCTTTTTCATTTTGTAACTCACATTCTGCATCCTGAGCTTTAAGAGCTTCAACTAAAGGCCCCTTTCTATAGTTGGCCCACCTCACCATACTGATCATATGGGCTTCAGTGGCTGCATGCTCATGGATCTTTTCAACAGCCTTCCTCCAGTTGACAACTCCAGTTGTTCTCCACGCAGTTCTAGCTTTAAACTTGTCTTCTATCAAGAAGAGAGGACAACTAAAGCAGCAAATGGCATCTTTTTCCACAGAATTCTCCAGCCAGTTGTTACACGCATACTACTGGCTCTGAAAAAACCGTCCTTGTGGATTTTTAGGAAAGCCAGCTACTGGTTGACATGGTCCAAGAGAGCAGCAGAACTGTATATAAAGCTTTATTTTAAGCTGTTCAACATGAGCTTGGTCTGTTGGAAACGGTAAGGCCATCAAGGATGGGTAATTGTCTTGTTCATTTGTACCCTGAACCTGGTATTCGATATCTGCTTCTGCAGCTCCTTCCTCTGGGCCTAATGTCTCTTTGTAATTCCTCACTTATCTCACTTTCTTCCTCGTTGGCTCTAACCTCTCCTTTATCTTTCTCACTTGTCTCAACTGCTTTCCCTTGAATCTCTTCAATACTCTCCTTATCTGAACTGCAACTCTCTATGAAAAACGAATTTCATGGCACTATTTTTATATTAAGGCACAGTTTGCCCTGAAATTAACATTATTTATTCTGTGGCACATAACATTTAATTACATAATACTTTTGCCCATATATTTAATGGAAATGCGGACTCCATTTTGTTTCCCACTCACTTTCAATGTATGGACAAAACAAATCTTGTAAATATTCCACAGAAGAAAGTCATAAAGATTTGAAACTATATATAGATGAGTAAATGGTGACAGAATGAGCAATTAGGGTGAATTATTCCTTTAACAAAAACTTCACATTATGTATTTTTGGACTGTAATATACGTATAACAGCTTATTAGCTCAACCCCCCCCCCAAAAAACACTACCTTCATCTTTATTCTCTCTCCTCAGCCAACTTGTGAGAGGGATGCTACCCTTGGTTGCATCAGAGAGTCCTTGTGTTTTTTCTTTTGATCCATTCTTTCCTTTTCATTCTATTGAAGTTGTTGATATAAATAGAATGTACACATCAAACAAAAATAAGGAGATGATGATAATATTACTAAACATTAACTTTTAACAGTGAGTCAAAAGTTAATCATGTGGATTTCATGTTTAGTTTTGTTGATATTGTAAACTTTATGTTTGTATTACATGGATGAAAATGCTGCTAGCTATCATTAAATCAAAGATACAAAATGTGCACGTTAGAGCTATTGACATGAGAACATGCTAAACAATTCTAGTGTGTTTAATGGCCTCTGATAAAACAAATTAAACGTCAGTGTCAGAAATGTGGCAGCAATCGAGTGATGCTTATATTATAATTAAGCATAACTCGCATGCTGCCGCAATCGCTACGTTTACAACAGCATCATGGTAGGATAAATGTCCATTTTCGCGTTACTTGTCTGCTGCTCTTGTTTTGAAGGCCGCGGCTAAGATGCTGCATAGCGCTGTAATGGAAGCTCCGCCTGCCCCCTCCCCCCCTGTTTACGCCACTGCTCAAGGAGACCAAATGGTGGGTTCCCAGAGGGATCAAAGATGACTCCATCTGGAGAACTACCTAGCCATGGACCATCAGGATGTACAATGAACCCGCAGGGTGAACAGTTCACATTTTTTAAATTTTAGTAATTTAGCAGACGCTTTTATACAAAGCGACTTACAAATGAGGACAATAGAAGCAATCAAAACCAACAAAAGAGCAACAACATGGAAGTGCAATGACAAGTCTCGGTTAGCCTAACGCAGTACATGTAGCAAGTTATTTTTTTTAAGAAGCAAGTAGATAGAATAGAAAAAAGAAAGCTAGTGTTAGTTTTGAAGAAAAGCTATCAGTTAGATAATAAATATGCAATTGATAGAGGGCCAAGTGTGTGTGTGTGTGTGTGTGTGTGTGTGTGTGTGTGTGTGTGTGTGTGTGTGTGTGTGTGTGTGTGTGTGTGTGTGTGTGTGTGTGTGTGTGTGTGTGTGTGTGTTTTTATAAAAAGAAGACAGATAGATAAAATTGAATTAGAATAGAGAGTGCTAGAATTAGAGGGTCAAATAAAGATGGAAGAGATGTGTTTTTAGCCGTTTCGTGAGCATGGCTAAGGATTGAATTGAGCAGGTCATTTCACCAGGTGGGAACAGTTAATGAAAAAGTCTGTGAAAGTGATTTTGGGCATCTTTGGGATGGTACAGTAATGCGTCGTTCACTTGCAGAATGCAAGCTTCTAGAGGCACATAGGTCTGAAGTAATGAATTTAGGTAAAGGGGTTCAGAGCCAGCGGTGGTTCTCTAGGCAAACATTAATGCCTTGAATTTTATGCGAGCAACTATTGGTAGCCAGTGCAAATTGATGAACAGAGGTGTGACATGCGTTCTTTTCTTATTTAAAAGTGCAATACTCTTTAAAAGCGATTGGCTCCATAACAATACCTCTCCTCATGTCCGTGGTCTGACCAGTCCCCCAGAGAATTCACTCTCCCCAGATTCTCTGCAGATGTATGTCCACAAACATGGCATACCTCGTGGAAGCGAGTAGATGTCACTCTCATCTTTCTCAAACGATACCACTCCTGGCACGAACTCTGCCCTTGTGTTGCAGCTTCTATCCGTGGGCCATGTTGAATGACACCTCCAGAGACTTCAGGTGCAGATGTTCCTGCTCTGATAGAACATAGGCATAGGATGGTGGTTCGAGCCTGTAGCTATGGATGGGAAGGGAGGGTGAGGCAGGGGCAGATGGGATGTTGATGACTTCCCTCATTGCTGGTGATTTATGCTGAAATTAATGCCTGGACAGCTCCAAAAGCAGTCTGGACTAATGGGACATCAGCTGGCATGCCCAGTGTTGTTACCAAGGGTGCAAGTGAAGGGTGAAAGTCTTTATACATCTCTGATACTCTCAACAAGGCAAGATCCGGCAGTTCCCCATCCAGCGTCTTGTAGAGAGAGCTTCTGAAAATATTACCTGTAAAAAAAAATTGTATTTAAGTAAGCATCACTACACCAA